>JAHWFO010073191.1:1140282-1291184 GCA_023313115.1 Rhysida immarginata
TCGACGCGGCAGTTTCTTCAACGCATGGAGCGAGAAACGGGAATCCACTCCATACCCTTTCAGGAGATACCCGTGAAGTCCCCAGACGCCTCACCTATGGACTTTTATGCCTTTGGGTTATTGAAAAGGGCTGTGGGAAACCGACGTCCGCGTACATTAGATGGACTTTGGAAAGTCTGTCAGGAGGAGTGGTTGAAGTCTGTCAGAATGGAAACTCTGCTGCAGGGCAATAGTCCAGATGCAGGGCTATCAGATTGAGCACAATCGCTGGTGGCGGAAAGGATTCTCAGCTGGTTACGAAGGTGTTTGGTTCGTTTTCATAGATCCCTAACAACCTCTGTACCTACCAAGATTTCTCAGATAATAGTAAATATAATTGTTTGAAAGTTGTGATTTGTTCATGGACTCAAAGCATTTTATTTAAGGGTTTATTCCAAGCACTCTGTGTATACGTCGACTAGCCCCCACATTCACCTGATCTCAATCCATTGGAGTTTTTTCTATGGGCTCAGATGAAAGAATAAAGTCTACAAGACCTTAGACCTTAGGTGAAGTGCCAACATGTACCAAGAAGAAAATATTGGCTATTCCTACAGATATTCTCATTGAGACGTAAACATATCGAACATGTGCTGTATAAATGCCAGTTCATATATGCCACCCTGTCTAATTGAAATGTCCATGCTTATTCGTCTTGGTAACACACAACTTTCATCTTGATATGTAGGTTTTAGGGAACTCTGTATAAGGTCCGTAATAATTGTTTGAGGCGTCTCTCGCTTGGGTTTGTTTTACATCTTATTCTAGGAAGATTAACTGGAATTATTCTAACTCATAAATTGCTATTATACTTCATTAGGTTGTCGCACATTTTCATAATAAAGATAGAAAAGAGAAACGTTTATATGCTGCAAATTTGAAGTTTCCCGCCTTTCTGTGCGAAACTACAAGGCATTTCGACAGATAGCGTAGTAGTCTGTTAAAATGGCGTCTGCGAACGACTCGTCTAACGAATAAAAAACTCTTGGGTTGCAGAGAAAGAAACTGCATATGGCAAATTGTTATCCGTTTGTGTGGTGATGTTTATGAAATTTGTACAATTTATAAGAGGCTCATTGATCCACTAATTTAATGCTGGATCAGAGTTAAATAAATCCTGTTCGGTAAGATGAGCAACCAACGAAAGAGACAGACCTGAGCAGGGATAAGAATCACCTCTTGTCCAAGATAGAAATTGCTCCCAAGAGAATCTTCTCTATAAACTCTAAAGAACAGTACTTCTACAGTTTTTTCACTTATTTTGTATTTTTCGTTTGGGTTACACTAACCATTGATAGGAATAAAATCATTCTCTTTACACCACCGATCCAAAAACTGCAATAGAAAACCATTTCAAGAACCGTTATTCATGAGAGACAGTAGAAATAATACTAAATGAATTGCTTCTGTTCACCTGTTGTCGGGTACAGTTGACACTTAATTTGGCCCCTCTCTTAAATCTGTTAACATTAAAAATCACCAAATGAAAATTAACTGTTATGGATCAGCAACGATAAATGTAAACGTCTTTATGGAATTCACGTTGATGTGATTTTATGTAAAGATCCGAATACATTTATTACAAATTATGAAAAAATAACATTGTAATAAGTGAAAGCTGTAATAACTCTAGCATCCCTGGTGGCAAAAATGCATAACCTAAAATGTATTGCCATAGAGTATGATGCACTTTTTAATCGACATTAAAATAAAACCAGTAATTCCATATACAGTGCTCACATGCGAGTACTAACCAGCACGTGTTACGATGTTGAGTGCGTAACTCGTAAACTACTCGTTGGAATTCGATCAAACTTTAACGGTATACAGAGTTTTATGTACCCTATTATTCCTCTAAAATTCATTATTCTAGGTGTTGCGGAACCTGAGTTATTAACTTGTTGATCTTGGAGGAGGCATTTTTATTTCTGTTCATATCTCAGCTAGCGTTCAAATTCGGACCCACATTGGATTCAAAGAAAATGTTCATTCTGGTCACCTTTGTCCTTGCTTACAGTTATACATACTTTTTCAGAATCGCCCTGTAGAGATTATGTCCTTATGTTATTAGGTGAAATTAGACGTCGATTCTTATTGTGTTATATAAACCAGTCCGCATTATTTTTAATATTCAGATAAAAGTTACGGTCCAAAGTCAAAAGATTGACGAAAACGAGAAAAAAATTGACGAAAACTTCATGAAAAGATTCTCGATTTGGATATTATCTACTCACCTTGGCATTTAAATGTTGAATAAAAATGAAGGGAGCGATTTTTAAAAAAACGAAAAAAAGCGTCGAAGTTAGGCTTATCTCTGCTTATAGACAACAACAATAAGAACAGCAACAACGATTTGGCCGCTTCGTGTAGAGCCTGTTTCCGCTCCTTGAAAGGTTGCAATAAATCATTCTTCAAAAATAACTCCAAGATGAATAATGTGTTGAAAAATTTGTTTAGCTGCTTCGCTCTTAAAAAATAGCAAGCACCATCAATTAAATAACTTAATTCGACTTGTTCGACGATAAGCAAATTGCACGATCCAATTACATGTCTCAATTCTAACAGAAATAAAATGTAACCACTTCAAAAAAAAATAAAAAAAAATAAAATAAAATTAATTTTTTTTTTCAAAATATGATTTCCTTTTCAGATTTGATTATAGGTTTCAATAAAGATGCTTTAGGTTCACTAGGTCATTCTGTGAGGTTGTCCTAAATTTTGGTGATGAATATGCAAAAATTGCTCAGGTTGACCGAAATGAGTCAACGAAAACGAATTTTTGTCATAACACGAGAAACGAAAGGATTGCTTCGTGTGATTCGCGATTAAAATAATTTCATTTGATTTCCAGACAGGTGAAGGAACCTCATCATCAATTTGCTCCTTCAACTTATGCCTGAAAGCAAGAAAGAGAAATGAGTCCATACGTCTTGGAGAAAACTGTGTCGAAAGGCTCTGTGAATCCCGAAATCGCGTGTTGTTTGCTGTTCACCCAAAGGCTATTTTGAATTTCATTCGTTGCTTCCGAAATCGTCCTGATTAATAAAAAAGTGGATTCTTACAAAAAGAACGTATAAGGCAAAAATAAGCCACTCTGTCTTAAATAACAAACCCTGCGAACATTTCCATACAACTATATAAAATGATTTTAGAAACACTACTAAAGTGGATTTTTTTTTGTTCATGTTGACTCAGTTTTAAAAAGACATCAAAAATTATAAAAAAAAGTAATAAAATAATTTTTAAGCTAAAAAGTCGAATAAAATAAAACTTTCAGACCATTCTCTGAAAACAGAAGTGTAAAATAAAACTAGAAAGATTTTAGTAGTCTATTTTCCCTTTCTTTAATATAAGTTAAAAGATTCAATCTTTCAGTGTTTTTCCTAGTTTGTGCAGTCTTTCATTGGGATATCTTATTATTCAAGCACCTGAATTATACTGCTTGCCACTGGCATAAACTACCCTCACAAGATCACCCTACAGAATTTCTTTAGGGTTTAAGCCAGGAGTGCGTGCTGGCCAATCTAAAGTTGACATTATAGTTCAACAACCATATTTTTGTTGTCCTTACTGCATTGTCTTGCTGGAAGATCAGATCATATCTGAGATTACGTTGCATGAATGGAAGAAGGTGAATTTGATACTTACTGGCATTCATGCGACCAATAGCATCTGTTGTTTTGGTTTTGCCATTCCAGACTATAACAGAGCCTCCCTTACAAACTCACTTTGAAAAAAAAATGGTCTTCTCTTCTTAAGTCATGCCACTAAAATTGATAACCTTCGGGACCGTCCAGATTGAGCAGACGAGAAAACCACTAAGAATTCCTGGACTGTGCTTTTTCTTATGGTGGCAAAACTAATTTAGCACTTTTCAGTGGTCGCATGAATGCCATTAAGTATCAAAAGCTACTACATATAAGTTCACCTTCTTTCATTCATGCAACGTCATCTGATCTGATGATCTGATCTTCCAGCAAGACAATGGTTGATAAACCAAAGTATCTACTTTAGATTGGTCTGATAAACCAAAGTATCTATTTTTTTACATTTCTGTTTTTAGAGAATGGTCTGAAAGTTCATGATATGCGGTAATCTCTATTTTTGCTTAAAAAATTATTTTTCTACCTTTGTGTTAATAAATCTCGATGCTTTGTAAATAATAGTCAGTAAATATGAACAAAAAAAAAGAAGCCACTTTGGTAGCGTTTCTAATTTTTTTTACATGACTGTATAACTGAGAAACTCCTTTATATGCCCGTTACATGTACTTCGGCGCAATGAAACCGAATAGGGAAATGAGCTTTCATCATCAGCTTTTCACAGATGATTTCCTGAAGTTCACTAAATATGTAAACAGGACACGTAATAAAAGTCGTAACTCAAGCACGTTTCCTTACAACATAAAACTTAAACAAAAGCACAACGCGTGCATGTGAATGGGAAACAACAAAATAACTCTGAATAACATGACACGACTCCGTTCCAAACAAATTTTATTTTTTCAATTCATCGTTGGCATGTCGCACTCTATAGCTAATGGACTCGTATCATAAAATTTTTTCTATAACCTCATAGGATAAAAAAATCCATGGAAGAGTTTATAGCGGGTGAGCAAGATCGTTGTTAAAGCGTGTGTACTATTCGAGGGCTTCATAAGGATAGAAACGTTATTTTTTGAGTTGCTCCGCGACATGTTATTGCGGCTATTTTTTCCTACATAAATCCAAAATAATGTATATAATTGGCGATTAACCTTTTTTAACTTATTAATTAAGCGTACTTAAAACGGTTGAAAGGGTCAGGGGCGAATTTTTAATCCCAGGCCGAATTCATAAAGTCAGACGCAATTCAATCTTACAAGTCGCGAACTCTTGAAACGAGACAGGAACGGTTTTAAAACTCAAATTGGAAGTTTGGAATAAAGATGAATATTTTTTTCCGTTTACGTAATTCAAGTTGTCTCCCCGACCTCTCTACTTTTCAACTCAAGTTTCTTGGCAAAGAAAGTCCAAGAATATTCATTAATAATTCCATCACGTAAATTAATTCGCTGTGCGTTGCGAACATCTGTTATGATCCTCTATTTCTATTTGACTGAATTCTAATTCTAATTTCCGTCTGTCCGCACTTTTTTTAAGGTGCGGGACATGATATATGATGAGCGTTTCTTTCATAACTGACTTTCTGCGGAAGCAATAGTTCCCGACATATCGACCAAAAATAGTTTCCGAAATATGCTATATCCCGAGAGTGATGAGTCATAAGCAAAATTGAACCAAACCAGTGTAAGAACAAACATAAAAGCAATAAATTTTTGTATTGACCAGTGGTCACTATTTCGATGGATACTATAGAAAAAACATAATTATCGATATTCACTATTCATTGAAAATTAGCCCAATTGGTAGAGGCATCGGGCATACAGTGCGTCTCATAAGTTTAGGACCCCCCATATTTTCCCTTGTCTGCAAGAAACAAAACAAAATATTTAAATCATTGTCACTGTATCAGATTCTCACAACTATTATTTATTGTCTCCAAAGAAAATAACGAAAAACAAACAACAACAAGAAAAAGAATTTATAAAACTAGAAATTAAGCTGTCACACAAATATAGGAGAAAAATTAATGCCATTTTTCGAGCAGAAAAATTAACAAAGCAGTGAATAATCAGTTAATAGATGACACTAGTGATTACCTAATATGGTTTGCTCCACAAAGACTTTCAAGTGGCTGTAAACAAGCAACGTAAACACAATTCCTCGTAACACCACTTTGTCAGACTATAAAAGGGGTCAAATAGATGCTTTGAAAGCTTCTGGAGTGAGTGCACAACATATAGGAAAGGCTATAGGTCGGTTACATCAACCTGTACTTAATTATTTGAATGCTGTTGCTCAGATAAAGACACTTGGAACTTAAAGTGCCTTATGCAAAATGTTCAAAACTCAAATGTTAATGTTCTAAACATCACGCGAAGTTTGCTGAAAACCTGTCGAAAACGTCATTTAATCTCAACAATTGCCGCCGATTTAAGTGTAATCGCCCCTTTGAATTTAATGAACTGCTGGTGCGGAAAGTTCATAAATGACGTAACGATGCAATTTAAATTTTGAGTTTTCGACATTTTCGATAAGGAACTTTAAGTTTGTAATCATGCAAAGGATCACGCTAGGTACTTTATGACCAGCGAACCTGATACACCCTGTATAATAAAGTTAGATTCTTCAAGACAGGTATGCGTACTGGGGCATACAAATTATAATAGTCGCATTCAATATCTTTCACTTAAGGGAAAGTGACTTAGTCTTTGCTTTAGAAAAGCAAAGAAAATAGGTTTTCATTGTGAATGAAACCGGAAGTGAAAAGATCAAGGTTTTCACTTTTCAAGACTAGAACCTCAGTTTTAGCCACACTGATCTTTATCCCAGCTTCTTCACATTTGGCTGCAAACCGGTCTAGCGCATGCTGAAGGTTAGCGCGAGAAGAAGGCCCAAGGAGGACAAGGTCGTTAGCAAAGAGCAACCTCTCTACCAAACAGTCCCCCACACAAACACGCTCATCGCTTCGGCTATCCTTTCTATCCAGTCAATTAAGATAATGAACAAGAGGGGAGACAGTACGCACCCTTGGCGGAGTCCAACACCCATGGTGAACGGTCTTGAATTAATGCCATTTATCCGGACACGCATCTCAGAACTTTCGTACAGAGACATGATAGCCCCAGTAATTGTCCATCCACTTCATACTCTTGCAACATTTGCCAGAGCTTCTCCCGAGGAACTCTGTCTCATGCTTTTTCGAGGTCTACAAAGCAAGCGTAGACCTCTTTTGCATACTCCCAGGATTTCTCAAAGATTTGCCTTAGAGCAAAGATGTGATCCGTCGTGCTTCCGAGGTCAGAAACCACACTGCTCTCCCGACAGTTTGGAGTCGACTATTTCCCGATTTCTCTTCTCCAGACACTTAGCGTACACTTTCCCAGGAATCCTGAGCAAAGAGATGCCTCGATAGTTGCGGCACTCTCTCTGATTTCCTTTTTTGAAGTTAGGGGCTTGGCCAGATATCCAAATAACCTGATATACACGAGTCAGCCACAGGATGCCATCCTGATTTAAGGCCTCTAACATCTCGGACCGGATTTCATCATCACCTGCAGCTTTGCCAGTCTTAGGGACTTAATTGCCCATCTGACTTCTGCTTCAGTGATACTACCGTGACTATTCTCCGTTTCAAGGTGCACCTCATGTGCTTCAGTTGTTGCTGCCACCGGATTAAGAAGAGATGCAATTTATTCCTTCCACCTATGCAATACGTTCTCCTCCATTTTCAGAAGCCTCCCATCATTTGTGATTAAAGAGACTTCTTTCCACGGAGGCGGCGCACGGTCTGCCAGAATATCTTGTTTAGGCCCAATTGTTCTAGTGGGGTCGGAGTTCCGGGGGTGGCAGTCACTTGGTCTTTAGAACTATAGTAACATATGGCATGTGATATGTCATTCCATCGGAAATGATGGGAAAGGAAAGAAGATACGAGTATATTTTTTACATTTATACATACTACGTTCGAGAAAATCAATTTCTACGTTTTGGGGGGGGGGTATATTGCAGATAAAGGGGTAAAAATAGACGACCGCAGGCTCTGCTACTTGCCTTAACATTAAAACACGTACCTTTGAACCAATATCGACAATCATTAATTTTACATTATATTCATTCATGACACATCATTCCAAGTTGTTTGATATATTACATGCCATATTTTAGCATTGAAAGTTCTAATGAACCATAATGGTTCCACTAAGCCAGGTTCCTAGAAACCAATTTTGACTATCATTAATTTTACGTTATATTCATTCATGACACCTCATTCCAAGTCGTTTGATATATTACATGCCATATCTTATCATTGAAAACTTTTGAGGGAGTCATATGGGTACCATTAGAGCACGTGCCATTGTTTCGATTACAACCATTTTCGAAATGGTTCATTTCCTGAACCATATTTATCAATTGACGAAAATAGTAATTTATATCCGCTTCTATCTCGTCGTTACGATTTGTTTGATATATTACTTAATATATCTCTCCATTGAAAATTGCTAGGTGGGTTCGTGAAGGTACCATTTGTGCACGTGCTATTGAACCGATTTAGATAACATTTGTGATTGGTTCGTGCCATGAACCATGTTCATCGACTGACGAAAACAGATTTTGAAAATCTTTCATAGCCTCGGAGGAGTTAGAGTTACAGACAGACAGACGGACAGACAGACAGACACGTTTCCCCACACTGATAGCATAAAGCACCTTTCGGTACTTAATAAAACATAATGAAAGCGTGGTTTAAAAAAAAAACAACTTTTTTTTCCCTCTTATCTTTGTTTAATTATTAAATTTTTTTGTTGTTGATTTTGAAGTTTCTTCAATATTTTTGTTAACTTCCTTATTACAAACTCTCTTTATAATGAACTGAATTATTCCTTATTGATCCTTTCAAGTTCGTTATAAGGAGTTTTTACCTATAGATAGAAAAGGTAAAGTATTAGAGCGAAGCCGTGTTTTTAACATACCCATCATATTATAGTCAAGGTTTTCTCAAATAAAACTGAAACTGTCGTTATAATAATAAAAATTTTATTCAATATATTGTCAGTTACAAACATATTATAAAACTCGGCTACGGATAACTTTCGAATATAAATCTTGATTGTAAATGTCGTCAGAATAAAAAAAACGTACAAGAGTCTAAAAATAAAGTTTCTTGTTTTGGAATGTTTTAAAAAAAAAAAGATATTTACAGACAGAGAGACAGAGAGAAAGCGAGTGAGAGAGAGGAGTCACATGAACTTTCTTAACGTGAAAGGAAAGGAAGCCGTGACGGAAAAAGAGAGAAATATTACAGAAGAGCTTTTATGACGAGCATGAGAAGGAATGTGGTGGCGGTGAGGATGCTGTGGTGCGTCCGTCCCCAGGCGTTGTCGGCCGAGGACGGACCAGCCGCTAGTCAGTCTCCCTTGGCGAGACCGATAACGCAACAGTCCAGACGCGATCCCGCATTCCCCGTCTTCAAGCTTTCCGGGACGCCGCCCTTACCCAGGTCGTCCTTCCATGCGTGTACCTGAACAAATAAAAAAAAAAAAAAAAAAAAACATTCAACGACAAGCCAGGAAGAAAAAATTCGAATGAAGACAAGCTGGTATTAATTGAAAACATATGCTCGTAGTTCCTAGGAGAACTGTTCCATCGAGTCTCCTCCCGTGCCTCGGGGAGAAACCGCTTCTGTTTAATGGACTCGGAATTCGTATTTGGAGACAGATTCACTTTACGTTTGACCCTTTTCAGTGGCATTCCCCCTTAAAACGTAACGTCTTAGACATAGACCACTTCAGCATACGGAGTGGTTCACTGTTCACTAATTTTGACAGAATATGTACAAGGGTCGTTCATGACGTATTTGACGCATGCGCAGCAGCTGCAGCAAACTATATAAAGTGATCCAAAAGTTAATTCACCCAAAGATATATATAGTGTGAGTCAAAAATCTGTTACCTCCCATACAATCTCAAAACGAAAATATAACAAATCTGTTACAAGCAATATCTAGGAAGTTAGGCAGGAACTAAATTGTTTAGTTCAAAGGTCAAATTTGACACCACCATTGTTTTGAAATTGTATATGGGGTGACAGAGAGTTGTTCAAAGTGTTTGTCTCGATCCACACATGGCGGTTGTGGCAATTGAAGAGACCATCCTTGGTTAACTGTGCTTCATCAGAAAACAAAATAAGTTCACCAAACGCGGGATTGACGGCAACAAAGTAGTTGGTAGTCGTTGGGTCACAAAGCCTGCACAGTCTGTTCGTGGTATGGATGTTGCCCATTGTCATCTATGACGTTCCAGACAATTGTTTGACGGATCCTCACAGCATGTGCGACTCCACGGGTGCTTGTTGAGGGATCCGCTGCAAACCGTTGCAGTGTCTCCTCTTCCAGTTGAGCACCAGCATCATGTCTGCGGGGAAGCAACATTTCAGTTTCTCTCAAGCGCCGGTCAGTGCAGACAAATGTGGAACGACAAGGGTAAAGTCGTTCGGCCTCTCTTGCATTACCGCGAGCCTCGCCGTAGATGAGATGCATATCCGCCATCTCTTGAGCAGAGTTTTCAGCCAAGACTTATGCAGACAGTAATGCAACGGCTGTATGGAATGTTGTGTAAAGTCACATCCGTAACACCGCCTGGTCCCCTTAATCAGAATGCGTAATGTGCACAAGTTGGTAATTTATTCGTTACAACTGCTGTAACTGTTCTGCGTTGGTAAATAAATTTGGCAAGTTTGGCAGTGGAATTAATTTTCACCCTGTATATATAGTGAACTGAATTTTTATATATATAAATCCTTGGGTGAACTGACTTTTGGATCACCCTCTAGTAAGCTATGGGATAGCGATTCATCTGTCTGGAATTTCAGATGTTTTTTAAGCGGCCCAAACAAATGACAATCACTATGAGCCAAATCTGGACTTGAGGGGTATGGGTCAACACTTCCCAGCACATTTTGGCAAGAGTTGCTGGTGTCAAATTCGCCGAGTGAGGCCGTACATTGCGTACATTACGAAGAATGACATTTCCGGATAACATCCTGGGTCTATTCTCGCGGAGCAATTTGAATAAACAGTGAATTAATTGTGATACTTTTTTCAAGAATGGCTTGCTCAATGCGTGCGATGTTCACTGGTGTGACTGCAGTCGGACAAACGTGTCACGCATTGCATTTTTCACCATCTTTCGTCCTTCGCCAAACTGAGTACAATAGCATACATTCTTGCCCGTAACATCGTTTCTTCCCCATACTGTACTTGAAATCTACTCATTATCTCAGCAGATTTAACTTTCTCCTTCACTATACATCGTTGTCCCACAGCTACAGCACTGCTTATTACAATGTTTGCTGCAGCTGCCGCGCATGAGTCAAATATGTCATGCCGATTGCTGGATCCTCCAAGAGGATTACGTAACGTACCTGAAATATGTAATATGCTACAGTTATTTCTCGATTTTATATGCCGAAAGTCTAGGTTAACTTTGAAAGAGCCTTGAATGTACAATCTAGTGCATAAAGGTTTAGACTTAAGTCATAGTTAAGCACGTGAATAGCATATCCCAAGCGTATACCTGCTACCCTATTTTCATTCAGAAGGCACAGGTCCAGTCTAATCTGCCTTGACTCTCAGTAAAAGTGCCTGATTTTGCAACCGATCAACATCCGGTAAGCTCAGTTCCTACGGAGCAGGTAAAAACTTTTTTTGCACTAGATTGCGGCTTGAAACATGTAAAAAATGAAATTATAGAGTGTCCTTTTTAAGTGGGGCATCGTTGGACGTCCGCAGTCACCAAACATGCAGGCCATTATGCGCAATCAGAAAAATCGGCCCGCAAGACACAAGAAAACGTACCAAAACAAATTCCTGAACTCACGCATTAATCTCCTACAAAGCAACTGTCACCATCTGGTATCGTAATGCATGTGATTTAGTACTTATTTCTACAAGGTAACCCAAAAATCTGGAGTCATAAGGACTTTCAGAGAACATTTTCGAAATGACCATCTTTCTTCGCAAGACAGATGCAGTCGATAGTGCCATTTTATGGACATTCGACTGAAGTTATAGGATCTATCCGCTGGGAAGCGTTCCTGAGTCTGGCCACTGGCTGATGCAGATCAACAATCTTCTCATCGTAAACCACAGTTTAGAAGTGCCCTCCCAGAAATTAAAATTCAATTGGTGCACGGGGGCCACTCAACACTTCTTCGGTAACGAATCAGCTCCACTGGAGATTGCCGATTCCTACTTTTAAGGATCTATGATTCTAGACTTTTGGGACACACTGTAAACTATACCCTTCAATACCATCTTTCGTCTTAACCTTGACACATCTTACATTTAGGAAACAATGATAAGATGCTTTGTGCTTTCTCTTAATGAGGTTCTCCGATAATTAACGTCACTTTCAAACCACTGAAAATTTTAAAGATATAGGGGGCCCGTCTCTTTTCAGTAAAGACTTTCCACCAAAACGATCTTCCAAATACCCGTTCTTAAATGCTCCAACTCCAAATTTAAATATTTAAAGGCTCAAATAGGAGATAAACATTGTAGCCCTTAAAGGAAACTCGAATACTATAAAAAACCTCTGTTTTTCCTTATTGGACACTTACAACGATCGCCCTGCCGATGACGCTGTGCTCTCCGTGCAGTTGGGCGCCCGTGTTGAACACTGTGTCGATGGGAGCAACTCCATCTGGGTTAACCTCTACGTTACCAAAATCGCCGACGTGCCTAGATAAAAAAAAAGATAATCCAATCAAATTCGATAATTTTCTTAATTAATTTCAATCTACAAATTGATATTCACTTGTGTTCGTCTTCCGGTGCTCCGTGAACTTCGTTTAACGGGTTGTAGTGAGATCCTGCTGCAACGCAATCTAGGGATTTGAAGAAAAACCCATTTGATGTGCTGTATTATTTAATTATTTTTTTAAGAAAGTTGTTTAGAAAGTAAAAATCACATTATTTTTCCTCTTAGCCAGTAATAAAGCTAGCAAGTGAATAGCGTAGCTATAAATAACTCAAGGACAATTGTGGATAGACTAAGCAGGAAAAACCAAAAAGAACAACACAGTGCAGTCTTGATTAACCAGACCCCCTAAATAACTAAACTCTGGTTAACGTGTGATGACTAAATGAAGAAAACGTGCTTTATTTTACGACATAAAGTGTGGGCGTGTACCTCAGTTTTAAGTGGTAACTCTGGGGTTCAGGTTCACAGACTTTTAAAAAAATTCAAATTCTTGACATATTGCGTCTTGCAGATGCTGTCAAACGTGTTGGCTAGGGGTTTATTCTAATACGAGCTTGTTTTATTTCTGCTATGTTAGTTTTCAGTGTTTGTTGTCGTGAGTGTATTTGGTGTAGTAAGCACTAGTAGTCTGCTTTGTGTGAAAAGTGCTGATAAAGCACCCTTGGCTTATTTTTATTATACCGGGTGGGCAAGAAATAACGTGAGGTGTTCAGACCTCGCTAGCGGGAATTCTATTAGGCCAAATGCAGTACATTTTGGTGTATATACTTAGTGGAACATGCAGTTTCGATTTCTGCAAAAAAAAAAAAAAATATATATATAGTACCAAAACTCGCCATAGGGGACGCTTATTTCAAGAAAACAATGAATACCTAACTGTCAAATGAACAAATACCGTACAAACCAACTTTAGTAACAACAATAAACAATGTTTTAGTTTTAATGCCAAATGTGTTTCAATATGATCACCAGTGTGCTGTTCCAATAGCTGCATGCGGTACACGACATTTTCTACGGCAGCTCGCAGCATATCTGCATTAATTAGTCTGATATGGAACGTTATTTGATCCTTTAAGGTTGAGAGGTCAGGAACATGTGCTTGATACACAAGGCTTTGCAAATATCCCCATAACCAAAAATCACAAGGGTTGAGATCAGGCGACCTGGGTGGCCATACCATGGGAAATGCACGACTAATTATTCTGTTGTCTGAAAAACGTTCTCGCAAGATCTGCTGCATCTGACGTCCGATGTGCGGTGGCGCACCATCCTGCATTAAAATGGTAGAATCCAGACAACTCTTTTCCTGCAATCGTGGTATCACAAAATTCTTAAGCATATCGGCATACCTGCCAGAATTGACGGAACAAGTCACCGGTCCACGGGGACGGATTTCTTCAAAAAAGTACGGGCCGATGATGAAAGGAGCAGTAAAGCCGCACCATACTGTTAGTTTCAGTGAATGCATAGGAGTTGGCAGACACACTTGTGGATTTGATGCAGTTGTGGGTTTTGATATCACCATTCAAATAAAAATGTGCCTCATCACTCCATAAAATTTGCCATGGCCATGCATCATCCACTTTTATACGTGCTAAAAATCTCAACAAAAAGTCAGTTCGGGTACGTTCATCTCCAGGAAGCAATTGTTGAACAGTTGTGAGTTTATAGGGATAAAATGTCAATATCTTATGCAATATTTTCCTCACCGTCGAATATGGGATATCTGTTTGGCGTGCTATTGCGTGTGCACTGTTGGTACCCTGCACAGTAGTCATCTCCTGTTCCACAACAGCAGTTGCAACTTCTTCAACGTGTTGCTGCCCGATTCTTTTGCGTCCCCGGCCTGGTTGCACTCCTAGAGTTCCGGTAGATTCAAATCGTTCAATCATTTTCCGTAAGTTAGTTATGCTCATAGGTCCTCTTCGTAACGTTTTCAATCGCCGGAATTCACGAAGGGCAGCACTTGCATTGTCGCTCTTCTTATAAAACAACTTGAATAATAACGCCCGGTCAGGCAGAGTAAGCGTCATCGTCAGGCCATTCGTTCGTGAATGATGGGAAATCCTCAGCCTTGCCTTTTATTGCCATGATTGCTCAACACGGAACGCGCTTATGCAAATGTATTTATTGTTTTCTTGAAATAAGCGCCCCCTATGGCGACTTTTGGTATTATTATTATTATTTTTTTTGCAGAAATCGAAACTGCATATTCCACTAAGTATATACACCAAAATATACTGCATTTGGCCTAATAGAATTCCCGCTAGCGAGCTCTGAACACCTCACGTTATTTCTTGCCCACCCGGTACATTATTTCTTTTGATTATTACTCCTTGGGAGTGTTCACACTTAATAAATAAATAAATAAATAAATAAATAAATAAATAAATAAATATAATCCAGTGTTTCTTAAACTTTTTGTTTCGCGACCTCCAGTCATACATAAAAATCCAAAGGACCCCCGAACCATAGGTGCGCGAGACTAATCCAGGGGCAAGCTTAACTCCAGAACTAGGTAATTTCTAATATGTTTTATCCATATGAATAACAAATATCATACTTATTAGGAAACCATATGAATCTGCATCTCAGAGTTTCACAGCAAATTGAAATACGTTACTCACCTAAAGCTAAAGGGAGGTATAAGTTCATATGGTCCGTATGGTTCCCTAGTTAGTAATTTATAAAATAATTGAAAAAGAAATGGGCCATCAACCAAATGTTCCTCGACCCCTACTTTAAGAATTGCTGATATAGTCCACAGAAATCCATACAAAAAGAAATCACGGATAAGACTCAGCAGCTATCTTATCCTCGTATTTCTTGCTTAAAGTGCGCTTCGTTCGCCAAGTATTCAACCAACATGTCAAAGAGGAAAGCATTAAGATTCTTCTGATAAAAATTAATTTCGCATTAATTGCAAAAAAATAGCATTTTAAAGGCCACCACTTTAACAGTAATTCATTTAACAGCGGCCTTAGCGCAAGGCTATAACTTCCTCCAATTGGTTTCCATGGTAAGGCAGTTTTTGACAGTCCCCATGATTCGGTGGTAGGATTATAGACGTAGTCCAACGACTAAAAGATGATTGCTTTGCAATTGAAATGTATATCATCCAAGACCGGCAGACGTTTTTGCCAAAGTTCGCTGTCTTCCATCGAAAACCACCAAAAATGTGCGGATTTCCACTTTCGTGATTAATTAATTCAAAAATAGGTCCAGCCACGCTTCCTAGCAAAAGTGATAGAAGGAAACCTTTGATCAGATAGTTAAAGAGGACCAGAGCTGCTATACGTTCGCGGAAAAATAATTTGTTTAAAGTAAACATTCATTTATAATGTGAGTCGTTTTCGTGCATCCTGAATAACTTGTTTCCGAGGAGAAAAAAACGTGGGGCGTTACTTTTTGAGCGATCGTCGTATTAATATTGTTGTTGTTGTTGTTGTTATAGAGAGAGAGAGAGAGAGAGACTAAGCTCGGAGTAAGACCGGAAGGGAAGTCCGGACCTGAAATAGGACATAACCTTTGAGGCTCGGAAGGGAGGGGAAATGTTAATGTCGGTGGAAAAAATAAAGTCTATTAGCTAGAAATTATTTCACTCTATACATGTAATATGTTTAAAATTGTCGCGTTCTCTAAGGTTTCTCTTTAGCTTTATGTGGATTGATATTCAATTTTCTCGTGTTTTTATATAATGAATGTGGAATAACCTCAGAGAAGATGAAGGGGACATTAGAGTGTAATACTGATATTGGTTCCCCACAGGCTGTGGATATTATTATTATTATTGTTGTTGTTGTTGTTGTTGTTGTTGTTGTTACTGTTTGGGGAAACAACTCGGATCAAGTCCGGAAGCCAAAGGCTCAAATAAAATTACAGGGTTGCAAAAAATAACGGAGACAACTGTCAGGATGTTCTGAAAAAAATCTAAACTTTGAATATGATGATATTGTCGATGGTTTAGTTTATTTTATTCATGACTTCCAGATTTTTATTCTCATTCAACGATCTGAAATTTTAGTTTTGTGTACGGCTGGAAAGCGTCAAATAGAAATTGCTCGACTGTTCAGTTTCCAAGACAGGCGATATTCACAGCCATTGCGCGATTCAAACAGTGTGGCCTTGAAGGTGACCGTCCAAGAAGAGGAAGAAAACGAACCGTGAATAATTAAGATACCGGGAGCTCATCAAAAATCGAGTCCACCAAAATGCAAGGGTCTCTATGACAAAACTCGGTCGTGAGATCGGAATCAATCGTAATCTGTCCGTCAAATTTTACTTAAAGTTCGTAAAGCCACCCCAGTTTCCCACCTTTTCAACTCTATAGGAGTAATCCCAATATATCATCTTTACTACATTAACCTTGCAACCTTCATTTACAAAGCCCTCAACAATAATATTACATTTCCATTCCCCCAACCCCTATTCACAACCTTCAACATCCTCTCTTATAACACCCGTCATCGAAACCCCCTCTCGACTCCATGAACATTTTTACTTCCTTCTACATAGTATAAGGACGTATTGTAATCACGAAAAATTTCGACCTTCATATTTTCACTGATCTTCACGTTTTAGGGTCCCTAGATTACGAAAAAGTGATTTCTGGAAAATGTCTGTGTGTGTGTCTCTCTGTGTGTGGCAGTCTGTGTGTTTGTGTCCACGATAGCGTCCAAACGGTTAAAGCTATCGAGACCAAACTTTAAACTTAAGATTATAATCTTCCTCGGGAGGTCTGATAAGTTTTCCAGGGGAATCAGTTAACTCCAGCGCCAAAATATAAATTTTGAAATATCTCGTTAAACATTGCGTTTATGAAAATTTATGAAGGGAGAAAAAAAGTGTTCCAATTTCAATTTTAAACAACTTTTGTTAAGAAAATTTTAAAAAATTCCAACCGGAAGTATCAGTTTTACTCTTGTCAAAATCCAGTTTTTGGCTAATTCAGGCGAAATAAGACGGTATAGGAAAATATGTAAAGCATACAAAAGTATTTGGAAGTTATTTTAACAACTTTTGTTTACGAAATTTTTCAAAATTCCAACTGGAAGTACCAGTTTTACTCTTATCAAAATCCAGTGTTTTGCTAAAATAGGCGAAAGAAAATGGTATAGGAAAATTTGGAATCTATACCAAAGTGTTTGGAAGCTAATTTGAAGTAACTTTTATTCACAAAATTTCTATCGGAAGTAGCCATTTTAGACAGTTCTTTAAATTTTTTCTGTATTTGGACCAGGACATTTATGTATAAGAAAGTCAGGTGGTGACCACACCTCATTTTTTGTAAAGAAATCATTTGGATGCGATGAGCCATTTTGGAGCTAATAAGATTTTAAAGATCCTCAAAACCCATCCCCTTCCCTAAACAGAAAAAAAATTATTTTTTGAAACTGTTCCATGGACCCCTTCTTTCATCCCTGACTGGACCTGACCGGTCCTATATTAACCCTGCTTGGGATTTCAGCTTGTACGGGCCAAATACCGAGATGTTGGTGTTGGTAATGGCACATTTTATTATTATTAGTAGTATTATTATTTGTAAGTTATACAAATTAAACGAGGTAATTAAACAGGTAAAAACTTAAATAAATAATAATAATATCAATAATAATGATGAAGTCACTTATCAAGTCCACAGTAGCTAAAATTAGGAGTCCTTAATGTCCTGGTCTTAGATGATGTCCAATTCCACTGATGATTTCAAAATTGATTAATATGAATTTGAACTGATTTTCAAGACTGGATTGTGGACTTTCATCATTATTTATTTATTTATTTATTTATTTATTTATTTAAGGTTTTACCTTATTAAATCTCATTTTTGTTCAATTATTATTTTTATTATTATCATCTTAAGTGGATCAATTTATTTACCTTGTCTGAGATCACCGAATTCATGAATGTGAAAACCGTGCGAATTATTTTTGCCGGTCGGATCGTATGCAAGATTACGAATGCTTCCAGTGACGTTTAGACCACCATTCTGACCAAAATTAGGAAGAACGTCAACATTTATAAGAGATATGATTATAAAATATAAAATTAAATTTTCAAAATAAACTTTTAGAATCATTAAGCCTAATTCAAATGAAGCACGCTTTCCAAAATCTCCATTGCATAACAATTGACTGTATCCGGTAATACAAAATTACACATTTGCTTAAACATTTAAGTGCATAGGAATCATTCAATTACATAATGCATAAAGGCTCTATTAAACCGACAAAAGCGCATAGGTAATAGTGTCTTTCAATTTATTCGCCTTCATAATGGATATTTTTCAATTTGAGGACAAAAACTGGCTTTATACATCTGTGACAAGCTAATTTATCAAAGTAGGTTCCGAGGAAAAAAACCCATTTCGTAAGATTTTTTTCCTTTCTTTCCTTTTACGTCTGAAGATCCGTCTCGTCTGTTTCCATCCTCGTTACAACGAAATGAAGGTGAAACGGCTTCACCTTTGCAAATGTAAATTCCCCGCGACATTCAATAGGCACAGAAAGGAATGCTAGTTTCCATTGAGCTCTTAAAAAGTGTAAAATTACGTTTACCGCGCATAAAATGACCACAGCGAGGTGAGTATAAAAAGCCCTCCTGCTTTTGTAGGTTATTACAACAACGGAATGAGGTCAACCCGTGAGGAGTTAGTTATCTTCTTGAAAAATCGCAAAACCTCTTTCTTCCCCAAGCAATTACACTCATCGTCATTATCATTGCTCAACTTATAAATATCTTCAAATTACTTTTAGAACAAAAACTTGGCAAGAAATACAACACGCCAAGGGCTTCATCAATGAGGAGGAGAAGCACGCGTGAATGATAAGGAAAAGTAATCCTGTATTACAAAATCACTTTTATTTCTGTGATTTTTAAGAAAATCTCATTTTTAAGGAACACCCTCACAACTTTAAAAAAAATTATATAATTTTTTTTTGCAAATTACCGAGAAGCTGTCACAACTTAACCTTGAAAACACATTTCCACTTATTTATGACCTCTACGCGACGTAAATGAGAAGTAAATTGTGAAATAAATATGAATATTCCGTGACAGAGCTTACCTCTGTTTCTTGCAATACGATGATGGTCCCAAGAAGTTGGCCCATAAACACACAAACTGCTGTTAACGCCATGTCAATGCAACTGAGGATCACTGCTGACAAACAACAGCAGCACCAAATGCACGGAGAGCGACGGACGAAGCGTGTGAGCGCTGCTTGCTAAATGTATATATGTAGGAGTGAGAAACGCGTCACGAGCATGCGCACGAGACATCCTCTGACAAAATTGCGAACACTCTCCTCCTCATCACATCATATTCAACATTAAGCACCTATCACATCATCATATTCGAGGACATTATTATTGCATGAAAAAATTTATATATAAAAAAAATATAAACTGCAATGCCAAATAATAATTTAGCTTGATGATGTGATAGGTGTCATATCAATACAAAACAACAAAATTTTATTTAATAAACTTTTTAAAGTGGAAATATTAAAACTCCGGTATATGATCATTCCATACTGAAGCAAAACAAAAAAAAAATCATCTGGACTCAATTCTATTTTGCAGTGCCTAACCAACCTTCCTAGAGGCAATGGAAATTGCCTTGGAATTAAATGTCAGCCTCGCGTTTTTGCGTCTCCCAAGTTAATAATAGTTTTTAACACGTACAAACGAGCGAGAGAGAACACTTGTATGTTCGCATAGTAATACAGAAACACAAATAAAAAAAAGCAAAAGAAATGGGAATATATTTATCAATATATGCTTAGAAATGATATCGATCATCCTTTAGCGATAAATTTTTCTTAAAGCTGATGCTTAAAAATCCAAAAATAATAGCTAAAGAAATTTTAAATTTAAAAGCAATAAATCGATTTATTCAGCTTTATGAAATATTAATAGCCTGGAAGCAATAAACAGGACTGTGGATAACAAAAATAGAAACTAAAAAAAAAAAAAAACTAAACCTCTTAACCACGCTAACTTTATAAAAACTTTGTATTAGAGTGGTCAAGAGGTTATTGAATTGAGGGCATATTTGAGGGCAGTAGTTAATATAAATAGTCAAATAGTATTAAAAAAAAACACAACGATAACGATAAAATGTACAGAAGATATTACACTTTTTAAAAACTTTAAAAAAAAGTCTTGAAATTTATAATTTAAAATCCCAATGCGAGTAAATCAGCAAGAGAGTTTTGGAGATCTTTACTAAAATTCCAAATCAGTTGATAAAATTATAATGGCTTCGCCACGAATTCTTTTGAAAAAATCTATCTCTTCATAATAAAAGTTAACTATGATTACTTAATAATGATTTTTTTTTGCTTTAAAAACTTCGAATTGTTCTATCATGCTGATTTTGTTGTGGTCATCTGAAGTTTTTACGATGTCCATACTATTCTCTATAGTACCATAGTATAAAATTTATTTAAAAACTTTGTAGATCATTCAGTTTGAAAATGGCAAAGCTAGTCGAAACGATCGTCAGTTTTTATAATAAATTTAATTATTGTTTAGTCTTTTTTGCAATAGTTCTCTCAAAATTTTTTGCATTACAATTTTTTGCAATATACAATAGTTCTCTCAAAAAGTTTTTGCAATAGTTCTCTCAAATGTTTTGCAATATATTCTCAAATCTAGAATATTTTTATAAAGTTCAATCAAAAATTATTTTTCAAATTTTTTCTAGAAAATACCATTTATATATCATTCATTTATGTCTCGACATGTATGCTTTATTTGAGATAAAACTTCATTTTATAAAAAGGATTTTACTGGGAATTTCGAAATGAATGATTGAAATGGGTGAATTTTTTATGAAAATAACTATTTTCTGGGAAATCTTTTTAAATCCAATGATTGAACAGTTTTATGTTGTTCTATGAATTAATAATAATGATATCCGACTTCAAAACTGCAACAAACTTCATTTTATTTTAAAAAGCTTTTCGGTGCTAAAACTTTGTTACAGTTTTGAATCCAGATATCATTTTTAACTCTTTTAATCGTTAAAGAATATCTGATGAACGGTCTATGAGGAATTATTTACACGCCATATCTCATATATTTTAAATTATAAATGACAAAATAGGAAAGAAAATTCTTTTAATCGTTAATTCTTCTTTAATTCAGTATTATACGAGGGCAAATTGAAAAGTAATGCCTCCATGGCTGTAACTTTTTTTATTTTTTAACCGATTTTCAAAATTCTTTTTGTATCTGATACTTACATTTGTCCTCTATGTAATGCACTCTTCACTTTTCGACATAGTCCCCATTCCTTTCCACGCATAACACCAACGCGTGGACTAGTTGCGTGAACCCGTCGGAGAGGAATTCCGGAGTTGTTGTCGACACGAGGATTGAATGGCAGCTTTGGATCCTCTTCTGCAGCACGATAACGTCCGTCCGCACACGATCGCCACACATCAGAGGGGGTTGCAGCGCCTACAGTTCAAAGATGAAAAACTGCAGTTCAAAAATGAAAGACTTTGCACAATGCGACTTTCACCACTTCCCAAAGAGGAAAGAGCACCTTAAGGGCCATGAGTTGCGTTCTGACGACGAGGTGAAACCTGCCGTTCGGTCCTGGTGTCGACAACAACCCCGGAATTCCTCTCCGACAGGTTCACCCGACTAGTCACGCGTTGGCGCAATGCGTGGAAAGGGATGGGGACTATTTCGAAAAGTGAATAGTGCATTACATAGAGGACAAATGTAAGTATCAGATACAAAAAGAATTTTGAAAATCGGTTAAAAAATGTGCCCTGGTATATCTAAAGAATCTTCCTTTAATCTTAATTCAATATTATATTTTAGAGAATGTAACATTTTTTTGAGAATTTTTTTCAGAATTATATTTAAAAATTATATTTTAGATAAAAGTTATAAGAAAACATTTTTTGAAAGAATTTTACAAAAAATATTTTTAATGGGGTTAAAATTTAATTTCTCCTTTTTTTTTTGAAGAACTTGTTGCGAATATTAAATTTTGGGATTCACATTTACATAAGTGATTTTGAAGAATTTAATTATGAAAGTGGAAATGTAGAAAGGATTTCTGAACCTTTCTTGCGATTCGTATTGGTTTTTAAATTATAAAAACTAAGAATTTTTTTAGGTGTTCAAGATTTTGTCTTCTATACATTTTTGTTTGATTCTTCTTTCTTCACATTGTCAAGTTAAATTGTTATTCCTTAACTGTTCAATTATTTAAAAAATATATTTAAAATAATTTATTGAAAATAAGGGAATAAAACTCCTGAAAAAGTTTTATTAAGATTTTCCACCATTTAACTTCAACATCTATTTAAAAAAATTCAACTTCAAAATCAATTCAAATTTCAACCTCAAAGCAGTTCAAAATTCATGAGAAGTGTTTATAAGTACATGTATTATCATAGAAATCATCAATGAAATCTCCACTTCAATATTGGAAAACACCTGAGATTCCGAAATGTTGGATAACTACTTTTGAAAAGCGAGTTTCTTCATTTTTGTTCAATTATTTATTATTATTTATTTAAGTATTTTATCTGATTAAATTACTTTATTTAATTTCATTTACGAAAGTATAACTTACAAAAAAAAAAACAACTCGCATAAGTGAAATAAATGTATAACGCTTCATACGTATTTAAGATGCTTTTTCTATTATTTTATTTGTAACAAATAGCAATCAAATTTTAACGAAATAATTTCCATTGAACATAAAAGCCGTATCTATCAAATTAAAAAATAAATTTCATTTTATTATTCTAGTAGTGATTTCATGAGGAAGCTACGGTTGTTGGGCCCATTCAGTTACGCTTGTATTCAGAAATCAAGGAAAACGGAGCTCCACTTGCGATTCCCAATACATTTTCCAGCCTGCTCCACCTAAATTCATTCATATTTTTTTTTTAATTTTAATTTTTTTTCCTCCACATGACATCATCTTCACTCTCACTGCCCTCCATAGGATGGTCCACGAAAACGCCTCGTAGCCCTTTCGTGACATACTTACTCATAAATATGCCATTAGAAATAAAATAAAAAAAGGCTCGACTTTTGTCTGTTTGCATTTCCATTTGGATGCACCAGTGAAGCAAAAGGGGTGGCTTTCTTTTGATTTATTTTTATTATTTTATTTTTTAATATCTATTGTCATGCAAAATGAACGCTTCGGATCACGACACCTCTGTTCACACGACTAAACGACACATAAAATAAAAAAATTAAATAAAGAAAACAAAAATCTTTAAACTCTAAAATAACCTTTATTGAGGTTCTCGTGTGTTACGGTTTATCAAAAGCGCTATTATTTGTTCACACAACAGGAGAACCGTAATATCCTTTTTATAACCTATGCTGCAGCTTCTTTATATCTAGAGTGGTTATTCCCGTAACAAATAGAATAACATAGTTTAAATAAAGTTCCACACTTTCAGAGCCTCTATCTCCTAAAAGGATGGATCAATAGAAAAAACACCAAGAATAAAACATTTCTAGAATATTGTGTACAATCTGAATATACCATTAAAATAGGAGTTCCTATTTAAGATTTCAAAGTTCCCCCCTCCTCCGAGCTCCCCTCACAAGGGGGGAGGGGTTAATTTTTTAACTAATGAATTTCCCCCGCGAAATAATTCACTTTTGATTTTGGACATTTTTTCGTACAGTGCTTAGTTTCCGAGATAATCAGTTGTCTCAAGATAAATGCCTCACCCTGTATAATTATACATCTTGTTTTATAAGATTCTATGACATGTGACGATGTCATTTGAACAGTTTCCCCTAAGATAGAATACAATTTACCTAAGAAGTCCCTCTTTGACCTCTTTTTGGCGGTTCAATGGACGAATCATCGATATTGAAATGATAAGCACACAAGGAGAACTAATTATAATATGTCAATTATCTTTATTAATATGTAAAAATAAGCCTTTGAAATTGCCCAAAAATTTCTATGACAACTTTATAAAGTGGCCTTTAGTGCTCAAAACTATGCAATGATTCTCTCTTATATTGGATAAAAGTTAAAGATCCACTTCTCTTTAAGTAATAACTACTTTTAAAATTCCCACGATTCATTTTTACATATAAATTATTCATATAAATAGCACCTTTTCCTAGCATATTCTTCTACTGGTCACTCGAAGTGCTCGGAAGCAATATGTTTACTGTCAATATCTTTTGAATATTTTACGAATCTCCTTCAGAGCAATCCATATTATAATTGTACAATTTTTACATTTGCCTCCGCCTCCAAAAAAAAGAAAGAAAAAAAATTTTTTGTACATTATTATACCTTGTATTAATTTCTAATTTTAAAATTTAATGAATTGATATTCTTTGAGTAATATATTTTTATTATAATAGTAATTTTTATTATTCTCTTCAACCCGTTTCGGCCAATATTCATCATCATAAGTGAATAGGTGTTGAAAACCTTTGAGTGTACATAGGATTCGTTTGGAGTAGAAAGTATTGAGAAACGTCTGATTTATAAATTCTGGATAGGACGTTTAGCTAGTGAGGGACAGATAATGAGCTTAAAAACTTTAAAATTTAGGGGAAAAATGGGAATTAAAAATTTGAAGAAACTGGTGCCTTACGAGGACTAACATGCAGAATCTACAGTATATGGAGACGGTTAATGTATTATTATCTAAGAATAGAGCGCAGTTTAAAAAATGAAATAAAATACATGAAGACAAGAAGGAAGTATAAAGCAAAGAGAGCGTGGGAGAGATGAATCATCAAGGTAAACTATTTAGTTTATTTATTCTCTTTTTACTTTATGTTACTATTTATTTTTATATTTTATTCTTTTTATTGTAAATTTTATCTTACGTAGTTATTATAAGATAATTTATTTATTATATCTTCCATTCTTCTGTTTATTTTACTATGCTTTTAAATTCCTATACCCCCCCTCCCCCCGCCGCTTTCACTTTTTCAATTTATTGCCTCATCCCTCTGATGCTCTCACCCCTTGATCCACTTTTAAGCTTTCGTAGCAAAGTCGAGAATTAAAAATTGAGTATTACAAAATATTTCGTTGCGTTATTTTACTGTGGTTTCCTTACAACGCGGAACAAAAGTTGCGATAGTCCTCCTATAACGTGGTTTCTATATTACTGTTTGTTTATCTTAATTAGATTAATTATAAGCAGTCTCCCTATAGCATGAATTTTTCTATTCCATTTTTATGGTAAAAAAAAAATAAAAAAAAAATGGAGAATTCGCGTTTTTTTCATGCACGTATACCGCAAGTTTTAATTTCACTTATTAAGGAAATCATCTGTAGAATTCAGAAACATGCAACATTACAACAGATGGCATAAGCTAATTGTACTGTTTATAGGCGGTCGCATGTTCGTATGACTGTTTTTCCAAGTATGTTGTAAAAATGCCTATGTAACGCGGTTTCCATTTAACACGGTGCATGGTTATGAATTAATTTCATTTTCCTTTATTGATACTGAGATTCTTATAAGACGGTACGAATTAACCTAACTTGTATGTAATAATTCATAAACAACGCGGTACGAATGAGTTGCATTATGGGAGGGTTAATTGTATAAAGAAAAAAGGCATGAGAAATTTATATTAAATATTTTTTTTTCCCGAAACCTAAACTAAATTTCTGATGAGCCTATCATCATTTCAGTTCTCTATTTATTGCAGCAGTTTGAATTTGAAAGTCATTTTGAATGCATTGCACAATTTTAGGAACACGAAATAGGTTGAGACAATTTCTTAGCAAAAAGCCAACACCTAAAATTCGGTTAACAGTGACAATATACTTTGTTGTGATTGATAATTTCACATGTTGCCTTAAAAAAATTTGCGTAATTTAGAAAATATATAGGCAATTTTAAAAATTTAAATTCCCGCAATTTTTTTTTTTTTTTTTTTTTTTTTTTTTTTTGGCTATTGGTTCATTAGTCATTATTTTGCCAAACACGAATTAATAATTTTTGTTTATAATGTTCGATTTATAATTTTTTTCAAAAATTTAATTACATTAAAATAATAAATTTTCATTTGTATAGTACTTTTATTTTGTCAAACATGTATTGTAATAATATACTGGTATGAATAGTTATATTATCGATTGTATTCAGCAATAACCAAGAAACAGAATAAATAAATAAATAAATAAATAAATAAATAAAATTTTATATAATGAGAGGTTTCCTCACTTTGACAGTAATATGCTTACGGAATAATGATTTTTCTATGAAACTTTATTGTGTAACTTTGATTCGTTTATGATTGCACTTCGCGGTCTATTTCTTCCACTTCTTGCTGTTTGCTTTTGAACTTATTTTGATTACCGATAGAAATGTGTTATCAAATGGATCGTCCTCTGTGAAATAACGCTATTTTGTGACACGTCTAATGAAAATTGCCCTTGGAACGCCCTATGCCAGCCCAAGGTTATAAATCATCACAAGTTTTTAAAAATATATTTAAATAGCCTAAAACCTGAAAAGGCGAAGAAATAATTTAGTGCCGAGTCATGTGTTATTTTAAAACATTGTTTCAGAAGGTTTGAAATGATTTAAAGATTTGTTACATAATATCTGCATAAAATGACAACAAAAATAATTATGGGAAACAGAGTTTGCGTGCAAAAAATATTCCCCAAGAACAAAACATCAACAACGAGTTCATAGATTTATCGATTTTCGATTGATTAGACTTGTGGGTCATAGGAATCTTGAGAACATCTTAAAGAAAATTTCTTTCTTCTGAGATTTCTTTTACTATTAATTTATATATTTAACATTAAAGTTCATCAATAATAGAATAAATATGATAATAACAATAAGTTCATAAAGATCCGACGTTCGTTTCGATTTTTCGATGTTATATTATTGGTAAATTTAATTTAATTTGTTATAAATCTATTTGATATTTAAAATAGATAATTTATTTGGCCTTAAAACTTCTGCATTTCTCAAGATATTAAGCGTCTCTTTGGATTTGATTAGAATTTCCCTGTTGAACTTATGACCAGGGTGAATGATATGATTAGCAAATTTTGATTTATTATCAGAAGCACATTTTATGGAATTAATATGTTCTTTATACCTGACGCAAAATTTTCTACCCGTTCTTCCTATGCAAATTAATTCCCAAATACCAAATACCAAACTCCCACTAAAAATAATAAAAATTCCTCATGGATGACCTTCATATAGTTTGGAAAACAGTTTTATAAATTGCATAATTCTTTAGAAATTAAAAAAGAAGAAAAATTTTAATATTGAATACAGAACCAACTAGCGTTTCAAAAATTTATTATGTACTTTTAAACCATCAATGAGGATTATGCATAAAAATTTATAATTATTGTTTTCTATAGTAATCGTTGTCAATATCAAGGAATAGCAATTCGCTTTTTCGAAAAATTTAGGGTTTTTTTTTTAAATAAAAATTATTAAATTTGATACCTTAAGAAAACGGTATGTCATAGCTTGTGTCGTAGCCGATGAAAAGGACAGGCCTCGGCCAACACCACATAAAGATAAGGCCTGGGCGCTGAAACGTCATTATATTGTTACATACCTCAGTAGTGAATTGTTAACCGAATAATAAGCTCTGAATTTTACCTACTGAGGTGATGTAACAATGTAATGAAATTTCAGCGCCCAGGCCTTGTCTTTAGGTGGTGTTGCCTCGACGCGGAAAAGTCATCTGACTACCGGCCGAGTAACAATGAAGTCTTGATGTCTCCATTTTGATTTTTAACAATCAGTAATTTTTTGCTTGTTCCTTTTTCGCAAGATGGAGGCAATGAAGGCTGGTCAGGTGACTTTTCGCGCCAGGGCCTAGCTTTTTCGTCGGCTATGTCTCAGTCAAGGCCAGCTAGATAGATAGGCCCTGACGCGAAAAAGTCATCTGACCATAAGTTCGACCAAATTTAGGGCTTATTATTAGTAGAAATATGATTAATAAAGGACGAAGTATGGTGATGTAACAATGTATGACGTTTCAGTGAGGAGGCTTTCTTTATAGAAGGCGTTGGCCGGGGCCTGTCTTTCTCGTTGACTACGCTTTAATGGCATTTCTACCAATAATAAGCCCTAAATTATGACTAGATATGATGATAAAATTTCTGTGCGCAGGCTTTTTTTTTTTTAGGTGGTGATGCCTGGGTACTCAAAAGTCAACTGATCATCAAGATCTAAACAACAATCCAACCTTCATTGTTTCCAATAAACGAAAAAACAGATTGTTAAAATCAAGATGGAGACAATGAAGGATAGATTGTTGCTCGGATCCCGATGGTGAGGTGACTTTTGAGTGTCCTGGCCAGGGTTGCCAATTTAGTAGATTTCTTGGCCGACGTTTCAATTGTTGTGCATTGTTATAATAAAAGTTAAACAATGCACAACAATTGAAACGTCGGCCATGAAATCTACTAAATTGGCAACCCTGGTCCTGGACTAGCTCTCGTTGACCTCGCTTGCTGGACGCTGACGTCAGACACCGTTTTCGTTGAGAGGTGTTTTAGTTTCTAGCAGTAATTTTAATAATATTTTTATTTTTTTCTAAAACATTTAACAACAATTTTGTATTCAGCTTTACACAATCTGTATGAAACAGCGCTTTAATTTGTAAAGAACATTTCATGCATTAATGGAATTTGCAATGTGGAATATGGAATATGCATTCCTTTGTCATTCCTTTGACATTCCTTTGCATTGTCATTCCTTTGACAATATGGAATTTGCAACACATGTAATAAATTTTACATAGAAAGAACTGGTAAAAAAATTAGCGTAAGGTAAAAAGAACATATTAATTCCATAAAAATTATGCAGATAATAGATCAAAATTTGCTAATCGTATCATTCACACAGGTCACAAGTCCAGCAAAATTGATGTAACCATGGAAACTCTAATCAAATCCAAAGACAATAATAATAAACAACGAAAGTAATCATCCACATTAAATACTCAAACGAATTTAGAATCTAACACCTTACTACCTAAAATTAAACATATCTTAAAATAATTTTCCCAACAACGTAATTTCAACAATAGTTTTTCATCTCTGAAAACTTCAAAACATCATTTGACCTTCGTCAATGATGAAAAATCGAAACGATTGTCCGGTCTTTTTATCGGATTTTAGACTTATTATTATGATTATTGCATTTTGATGAACTTTGATGTTAAAAAATTAAAGAAAACTCAATTTCATATTAATTCAACTAATACAATATATCATGTTTATATTATAAGTAATTTACATACGAGGAAAAATCTTATATTCGGAAGAGGAAAAATGACACCAGGAAGACACTTATTGCGCATTTGTTATAAAAAAGATTTATATACGTTTTCAAATAAACGTTTATACCGGATAAAGGAATCAAAGCGCTGTCACGTCAAACTTTTCCTGATCAATAACAGATAAAATATTACGGAATATTTTTTGTTGTTGTTGTTGTTTAAGTCCATAGGTTTAATCCATAGATCCTTTAATAAGAGCTCATGTTACATTCCTAATATGGTCAACGAATATTAATTGCTTGTCCTGAATTGACAAAAAAAAAATTCTAAGTGTCATAATAAATTTGGAATAATTAATAAGCAAATATGAATATAGTTTTTTTTTTTTTTTTTTTTTTTTTTTTTACATACAATTTAAATTCATATCATTCATGTTACTTTGACAGGAAGTCTGTAATTTTGGTACGCTCTTATTTTTTGTGACTTTCACTTAATTTTTCCCTTACACGAAGACAGCTTTCACGTTTTGCCAGGAAGAACGCAATTTCTGTTTCACAAAGGGAATAAAGGTGAGGCTTTCTTTTTCTGCAAAAGTTTATGACGAAATTTTCAATTTTATTCATAAACAGGAAGCAGGGTTTTAAAGCCAGCTTGTTTAAATTCATGAAATAAAAATAAAACCGAAAAGGAGCTTATATGGCTGCTTATTCAAATTCCATATAAATGCAAAGCGCTTGCCTTTCTTGTAAGAGGAACTCCTTTCGTTCTTCAAGTCATGGAAAGCACCGACCTTCAAAGGTCCCATTGTGTTTCAAAGGTTTTTCTCGTCCAAGATTTCGGCGAGAGAAAGTGAGAATTTCCCACCACTTCCGCGAGCAATTTGCTAAGAATGACGAAGCACTTACGCGCCTCGCTGGGTACCGGGTTCAAATCCGGTCATCTTCATCGCGTCCATCTCTCTTTCCGGGTCTCTTCTTATCTCTTGCCATCTCGAAACTCATTTATTACAGGAGTCGCTTCCCTTGTCACATTTATCTTTAGCCGTTGGGGGCCTCGAAGCGAATATAGGTTGGTCCATCAAGATAGTTAAAGGGACACCCCGAGCTAAGAGTATAAAGGGGAGAACTTGTTGTTTACTTCTGGATCTGATCTTCATTAGAGCCAGTCCATGGGGAGGAAATAAACCGTACTTAAAAAAATCATTTGGTTTAAAACACATCTTAACCAATGTCTCTAGTAAAGCTTTAATGCCAAATATACAAAAGAAACCTCCAGATCCTTTGAAATAATTAAAGGAGTTCGTTACTTTTTAAAAACGGTGTAAATTTATTCATAATAAGCATGTAAGGAAAGGACAAAAAAAATTTTGAAAATTAATATACTGAATAGTTTTCCAATAGACACATACAAAAATAAAGTCACCTAAAATAAACTGCGTTTGGGAGATACTTTTCTCAATTTAGCTGAACAAAGAAAGAACACTGTAAAAACATAAGTACTTATCGATAATTTTTGAAAATTTAATGTTTTATTTCATATAGCTCAATAATTGTCACCCTATATCAAACAACAAAGTAACGATAAATCACGGGCGAATATAAAGGGTGAAGCTATTATCTTGAGACAACTGAATATCTTGGAAACTAAGCACTGTACGAAAAATTGTCCAAAATCAAAAGTGAATTATTTCGCGGGGGAAATTCATTAGTTAAAAAATTACCCCCCCCCCCTCTTGTGAGGAGGGCTGTAACTTTGAAATCTTAAATAGGAATCCCTATTTTTAATGGTATATTCAGATTGTACACAATATTCGAGAAATGTTTTATTCTTGGTGTTTTTTCAATTGATACAACCGTTTAGGAGATAGAGACCCTCAAAGTGTGGAGCTTTTAAAATTTTGAACCCAATTTTATCGATGAGTACAAAGAGATAGATAGTGGGTCTGCAGACATTCCTATTCTATTTTTTGATAGTCTTTAAAAATCCGAAGTCAGAATTTCAAAAATTCAAAATTTTTTAGTGCACAAGTAAACTTTTGGGGACAGCAGTCCTATGGAAACAGAGTCTATGCGTGTGTATTGAAAAATATTGGAGTTTTGAAATTCTGACTTCGGATTCTTAAAGACCATTAAAAAGTAGAATAGGAATGTCTGTAAGACATACTCTCTATCTCTTTGTCTTCATCGATAAAATTGGGTTCAAAACTTTCAGGGCCTCTTTCTCCTAAACGGTGGATCAATTGAAAGAACACCAAGAATAATACATTTCTCGAATATTGTGTACAATTTGAATACACCATTAAAAATAGGGATTCCTATTTAAGATTTCAAAGTTATCCCCCTCCCCCCAGCCCTCCTCACAAGGGGTGGGGTAATTTTTTAAATAATGAATTTCCCCCGCGAAATAATTCACTTTTGATTTCGGACATTTTTTCGTACAATGCTTAGTTTCCGAGATATTCAATTGTCTCAAGAGAAATGCCTCACCCTGTATAAATGGTTAAGAAATTCGAAGATGACTGAATTTGATTTGAAGTTAAGAAGTATAAATGTTTCAAAAGGTTTATGTGACGGCGACTAGTTTGGCCTTTCGGTACTTGGTTATATCATTCTTTAATGATTTATTTTTAAAGTTTTCAAAATTTAAAATGGGAGATTGAACATTGAAAAACTTATCCTTGTTATACCCTGAAATTTTATTTGACACTGTGAAGCTTAGATTTGTTAGTAGATTTATTACTTGCCTTAAAAAGGTTGTGTTCTATACACCAATCTTGTTTAAGACTAGCCTTTTATAAAGACTTATCAGAATGAACGTTCGTCTAGATTAACGCTTTGTTTTATAATTACTTGAGATTATTTTATAATTTATTTGTTTTTGTTTTTTTTTAGTGGAGCATTGAATAAAAGGCATATTTTATTAGGAGTTATGTCTTAGCGAGCTTTATTTAACGAGATTATACGCGAAAACCTATTTCGAGGCGGTAATGTTCGAAATAGTTAAGAATTAAAAATATAAAGAAATAACCCCTTCAAGTGCGTAATTTATTTTAGCTCGTCTGCCACTTGTGTTTCCGACACGTAACACTAATTACATGTAGATGAACCTTTTGAGAATTTCTGAATTTTAAAAAATTTGTATTAAGGGTTAATGTAATATACCTAGCGTGACCATTATTCTGAACTTCTGTTAAGAGTGATGAACAGAGGTACCTCCCAGAAGTGAATTTCCTTTGACAGGTTTGTGAATAAGTTTACCAGTTTTCTAAAGCGAGCATTTATTAAATCTATAAACTTTTTGTAGAAAGAATTGTAATCCTTTAGGTTATTAGAAGCCATTAGTAATTAAGAGACACACAACCTTTTTATACATTGAATCGTTGTATTATGAATTTAACAAGTTAATCACAAGACAATTTTCTCGTATTCAAAAAATTCATTGACGATAAGGAAGATAACTCCTCCAATATTTTTATTTGTTGGAATTAATTTTATATTTGTTTATTTGGGGTTATGCAGATATAATCTCTGGCTTAAAAGAAGTTTTTCTCTTCACTGCCAGCAGCGTTTCAAAAACTCAAACAATAGAAAACTGCATATAACAACCCAACCGCGCAAAATACGGTAAAAGAAGCCTTGAATTTACAAATCTAATTTAAAGTTTATTATGAAAAGTTTTAATCTGCGGTCAATCTCAGGAATACTCAGCACTTTGCCTGGCCTTTCGTCAAATTAATTAAGATTAAAAATATTCTTAAAGGAAAAGCATTTTTTGCTTATCAGAAATGATTAATATAAATATTGTAATGGAATTCATTAAGATTTTACATGAGTTTAGAATAACCATTAGGAGTTAGTTATATGTAAAACATCAGGCTTGAGAAACTGTTGGCGTCTTGGTGATAAGACGGGCTTTAACATTAGACTCATATAAACGAGATCTTTATACAGGTGTTCAAAATGATTCATCCACTTTAAATTTGAATTTGAAGATTTCATAATTTGTAACTAATTACTAATTTATTGAATGCAAAAATTATTGAATGTAGTATTTAAATATTAAAGCTTATCGGATTTCCTTTTCAATTGTTTTAATTATGTTATTTTAAAGCAAATGATAAAGTCACAGAAAGTTGTCCGATTATGCAAATGAGATGAAAACGCAATTATCGTGATCGAGTAGCAAGTGACATATTCGTTGGGGTGAAGAGAAGCATATCAAACTGAACGAGAAGAGTGCCACACAACAATGTGGGATTCTCTACTAGTTTTGCTCCAGGGCATCTTTCAGCTCAATAAGGGTTGCCGGAGGCATTGGACAGTTTGCCAGACGCCCAGTGCGTCCCAAGCATATTCAACGGGATTCAAGGCTGAAGAACGTGAAGACTACTCCGTGAGTTCGATTTCTGCCTCCTGGAGATGTTTTGGCGAGATGCGCACGGTGGGTCTTACGTTATCGTCCATGAAAAGAAACTTGTTTCCAACTGTTCCTGCATAAGGTATAAAACTATAGGGTGCAGGACTCATCTTGTTATCTGATAGCAGTCAGTGATCCATATTTGGAATCAGTACGATCACGATGCTGACGCTAGCCTATATCATGACTCCACTACTACCGAAAAAGTCCTGTCACGGCGAAGATTTCATAAAAAAATATCGTTCTCTTCGCCGATAACATCAGTCGCATCCTCCAAAGGAGAGACCAGAAAGGAGGATGACGGAGATGGTGACTTCAATGAAAAAATTCAAACGGGAGAGAGAATTCGGCAGTAGGATCGTTAGCAAGCAAAGAGAAGCGGAGCAAAGGAGATATTGGTCCGTTCAATGTGTGAACTGAAATTCCCTCTGTTTCTAGCAGAAATTTGGAGTTAGAAAAGAGTTCCACTGCTGAGATAAATGACGATGGGAATAAGGAGAGCACTGCATTAATATGGAGGACTGCGTCTTTATGCCCGTTGCTTCGTAGTATTACTTGGAACGAATTCTCGGCGAACATAATTACGTGTTCTCTATGTCCTACGGAATTTGCCGGTGAGAAAGCACTTGTCAGCGACCCGAATACAGGGTGTGTTCCCTTTCTCGTTAAATGCTTATCTGGACCTCGGAGTTGGAGAATTCTTCGCAGTCAGATAAGATAAGAAATGATTTTTCAATCATTCAATTATCAAGTTACATTTACTATAGTTTGAAATCTAATCTGTCTTCTTAATAACAGCTACCTATTCCTTTGCAGATATCTGCGTTTTATAATCCACATTCTTTCACACATTTGCCCATCTTCGGAAAATACAGACCTCTGTTAAAACGGATTTTTTTTCAATGGTCCGCTGAAATCGGTACTAACGAAGATCTACTGTATTGCAATTATTGAACATTAAAATAAATTCTTATGAAACATAACCTTTTAATAGTGGGGAAAAACTATGCAGGAAAAGAGGGAAAGAGTTCAGGAATCGTTCTATTATTGAAAAAATAATTACAGAAAAAAAACTGATACATGGAAGATTCTTATGTCTATGAAAGATTCGGATACTTCAAATTACAGTCTGAAAGCAATATTGAAGATTCAAACCGTTCAGTTTAGTGGATTTACTTAGAACCGCTAAACTAACAGTTTACAGTTCCTTTTTGACCACAAAATGTAATTTCGGATAAAGAGTATATGCGTATTTTTAATGAATTTTTATTATATATTACCGATGCTTATTGCTGGTATTACCGAAATACATTATTTATTAGAAAACCGTTATTATCGGTAATAACATCCCTATTTCATATTCATTTTGATAAGAATTTAATAATTTTATTGTAAAATATAATAAAGATTTTATAGAATTTACATAACATAGAAATTGTTAGAAAAAGAAATTTTGATAGAATTTATATAAATTAAAATTTGGGTTATTTTATTCTATTAAAATTTTAGCTTTTTCTTTTTGTTTATTTTGGCGATTTTATTATAATGCTATACATCACTAACATTTATAGTACATACTTAAATAATGTGCAATATAAATAACCTCGGAGAAGGGGGGAAGGCGTATTGGTGACAGTTCGTTTGCATACAGCGGTGCTCCCACCTTTCTGTTTTGATGAAATTTCGCAGATCGGGACACCCCAATCTTTTATCAATCTATAAACATTGAACTTCCTTACATTAAAATTTGTATTTTTCAATAAAAATGAGTATTTGTATGATATGTAATTTCAGGAATAATCTTCGCGGAGCTCTGTTTGCCGACCCACCTCCGTCCACGCGTTTGTTCCGAATTCGTGATTTATCACTGCAGTTTGCCTTCGTGACTTACTCCCGAACAAACAAATACGATATGAATATTTTTTATTTCTAATATTTTTTAATCTTGGACCACGGATCTTGAAATTTAGCTTCTTCGTCCCCGCCCTCTCGATGGCCTTTGGAGGTGTGTGTCTACCCTATGCAATTCACAAAGCCATAAATCTTTTTTTTTTTTTTTTTTTTTTTTTTAATGAGATGTAATATAGGATGTACATAGAAGAAAAATATCTACCCATGAGCGATTTCAATGCTTTATTTATTGGTTGTTTACTTTAATTTTCAAACCCTTAAAATTCGGTAGAGTTCTTTGTATTGTCACATGAACTTGGAAAGTACAAGGCTTTACTATATACAGTGTTGGACAAAACTTTGGCCGAATGGAACTTTTCATTTTTTTTTTTATTTTAACACTTCTTAAATTTTGAAAAACTAATCAGTTTGGTACAATATAAATAAATAAACATTTGCTGTACAATAATTATGAAAAAAAAATACAAATCTTAGTTATTATAAAAAAAATATCAAAATCATGATGGACATAACTTTGGCCGACTTGTTTTACGTGTCACAAAACAACATAAAAAATGTTAACAAAAAAATCTTAATAGCGTATGCCTTTGCCTTATTTTTTATTACGTCTACACATCTCTTGTGCATAGAATCAATTAGTTTCTGGCACATTTTCTGTGAGATTTGATTCCAACTTGCTTCAATCGCAACTTTTAAGTCATTTACTGAGTCAAATTGTTTTCCATCGTTGTACATGTATACCAAACGTACCAAATAACCCCAAAGATTCTCTATTGGATTTAAGTCCGGTGACACTGCTGGCCAGTCCAGAACTTTTATTTTTTTTGCTTTAAACCAGTCCATTGTTGACTTCGCTGTGTGGATGCTGGCGTTGTCTTGCTGGAATATGTAGTTTTTTCCTGCCATACGAATTCCAGATGAAAGCCTTCTTTTCTATGTCCGCCTCCTTTCATACGAACTGGGATTTGGGAGGTTTTTAAGCTGACTCCTCCCAAATCTTGTGACAACTATGTTTTCTTGAAAGCCATTTTGCTTAGCAAACTCTTTTATGGTTTGTAGCTCTTTTTTTCCTGTTTTCAGTATTCAGGGGAATCACGAAGGCTCTATGTACCATATGCTGAAGGCTGCAAGTTGGATTCTTGTTTGTGTGATGGCAGCGGTTGGATTCTTGTTTGATGTAGTTTGCTACGAAGTTTTTCTTCCTAAAGATATCATAGTTGAGTTTTCGGTCTTCTCTGGTTACCCTAATGTCTAAAAATGGGGCATTGCGATATACCTAATGTAACTCATCTGAACAGTTCTGTCTGTTCTGATCAAATCCTCCATGTACGCTGAAGAAGGCGGCGTGGCTGCCGAAATGCGCATTCGTCAGAATAAACATCTTATGTGGATCAGTGGTTTCCTGCCTTCTTTGTTCCTATTCATTCTCTGTATTGGAATTTGCATAACTACATTGGTATCCAAGATGTCCACTTTGACTCACCCCGTATTTTGTATTTAGTATTAGCCTCTAGTTTTTAATTAATTTTCCGGAAAAAATTTCTGAAATGTAATTTTTCTTTACGGATTCACAAAAAATATATTGCTCAATTTTCCATTTTTATGTTCTTCAATCATGATTTGCGACCCGCTCGGATACGATTTATCACCCTTTACAGTGTAGCCAATTAAATAAAATAGTTTTAAATTTATTGATGCCAATTAAAAAACTATGTTGATCGCTAACGAAATCCGATTACATGGAAAAATAAAAAATAAATGGAATCGAATTGAAAGCAGCGTGAAGTCTCCGTAAATAAATTCATAAATGGAGAAAACCTCAACCCTTCGGCTAAAAAAAAAACCTCAAGCAAACAAATAAAGTGGAACACTGGTGAGAAATGAAGCAAACAGGAGTAGTGTGTAATATAAATTACAAAACACGGTGTTAGGTATTTGAAGTGAATGAATAAATTCTCATTAGGTTACTCGAAACAAACTTCTTCTTTGGTTAAATGTGTTTGGCTGAAATGAGCATGGCGAATTCTAAGGCATCGTAAATAAAGCAATAAGAACAGGAAAATCTACTTTTTTCTTCTTTATGTTTAATGGTGACATTTTGGGTTTTTCTTTGCGTTTTTATTTATTTATTTATTTATTTATTTATTTGTGTATTCTTAGAAATGTTAATCTCTTTCACCATTGTGGAAACCTGTTTTCGATCACAAAGAGCAGCAGCAGCAGCAGCCGCCATCACTCCTTTCAGCTTTTATTAATTTTTTTTTAAGGGCAACAAACCGGTTTCCTGTCCTGCCCACCTTTGCTTCTTACTCACGTCAGTTTTGAATTTTTGTTATACTTTCCAGTTTATCACGAAACGGTTTCAGAATAAAGTTGGGAAATCTTTCTGTCTTCATTTAATTTTGAAAATTATTACAACGGACGTGGTGAGGTTTATTTATACTTGTTGTTCGCCTCGTCTGTTAAAATGCAAATTCATTAATACCTACGGTTTCCTAGCATAAATGTCCGCTTAATTTATTTTTTCTTTTTATTTATTTTTAATGTTTTTTAAAAATTTATTTCATAAGATGAAAGAAGTTTATGTTCATTATCTTTACGTGCTTGTCACTCCTCGTATCTTACTTATATTATGGTTATGAATATATTAAAATTTCTCTAAAATTTTCACGCACACTCTCTCTCTACAGGAAACAGAAACTTAAAATTTGCACCTTTATCATCATGAATACTAAATAAACCATTAAGGTTATTACATAACCAAGTACCGAAAGGCTAAACTAGTTGCCCTCACATGGATTCAGTTAGCTGCTGGAAGCATTGTTCCATGAACTTTGTCCTTGCGGATGAACAGCTGCTCCCGGTTGATGCTTATTGGATGGTGGTGGATCCATGCCTCAAATAACCCGTTCCAGCTCATTCCAAAGATGTTCGATTGGGTTCAAATCCGATTGAGACTGTGGTGGCCAGATGAGTAAGTTGAGTTCATGATCGTGCTCCGGGAACCATTCCATAACGATACCAGCTTTTTGACACGGAGCATTGTTCTGCTGGAAGTAGCCATGAAGGGATGATCGTTGTCGGCAACAATGTTCAGGTAGCCCTGACCATTAAGGCCTTGTTCTACTGGTATAAGCGGACCAAGAGTAGGCCGGGAAAACATTCCTAGACCATTACAGAGTCTCCACCAGCCTGAACAGTGGAAACCAGACAGGAGGGGTCCATCGCTTCCTGCTGCTGTCTCCAAATTCTGCTTCGGCCATCTGCATGGTGCAATAGGAAACGGGATTCATCCGACCAGCAGGCCTTCTTTCAGTCGTCGACGGTTCAGTGTCGGTGATCATGGGCAAATTGGAGACGTTTGTTGCGGTTTTGGGCGGTGTTCAAAGGTACCCGACCCTTAGTTGTGGTGTTGAAGTTTCGATAAAGATGAGTAGATTGTATATTGCAGAAGACAAAAAATATAAGAAAAGACTCCTCCAAAGCCTGGATTGAATTCGACTAAGACATCATATAAGTTGAAGCATTAAGTTATCTACAGTACATGTCCTTTGATTCTTAGAGCAGATAACCTAATCGCAGATTGAAACTAACTTTCAATTGGCGGAATCATTAAAGAATAAATAGAAAATTAGTTTTTAGAAGATTTTTTCCCACGCTAGATCGCAAAACATGGAAAAGAGGAAAGCTAATCCCAAACTAGTCTTTTTTACAGCCAAAAAAAATCAAATCTGAAGATGAACCCAGAATTAAAAAAAGAAGAGAATAGGACAACTAAAGATGTGAGAATAGAACATACTTTATGAATAAAAATGTCACCAACAAAAGTGTACATTTAAACGGTAACTGTTCTGAGAAATCAGGAAGATATTCAACAACCAGATCAAATAACATCCAGCTCTTGAACATCCACTATTACTAAAATCCAAGTTTTGTCTGTATGTCACTTTACAGGCTCGACCCCGGAAGCATCTGCTTTTGTGGATATTTCTGGCCGTATAGAGGGCGCTCGGGGTTTTTTCCTTCCAATTTCGGGTTTTATTCACGCAAAAATTTTTGAATTAAATTCATTTTTCCTGGAGTTTTGTTTACGTGGAGCAGTTTGTGACGTCATAAATTGTTTTGCCAATTCGATTGTTTCTGTGAGGTGAAACTGAAGATAAAAAAACAACTTTCAAAGTTTGTTTCAACAACTGGACTTTTTAGACAACGAAGAGTTGTGACGCCAGGGTTTGTGTCGAATTACAATTATTGTAGTTTTCAATGTAGTCACTGCCGTTAGTTTAAACTGGAAGTTCTGTTTAAAGTTTAACATTATCCTTTTAATTCTAGGCAGTTTTTGTAAACCTTTAGTACGCGAGAAAGCGTCTAATTATTGTTTGACTAGTTTCATTTGCAATATTTGAACCTTTTTAGAAACTTAAATAAAACTAATTTTCATATAGCTCACTTTGCTACATTATTTCAAGTCCCACACTTTACCCCACTGATAGTTACGTTACAATAGTGGACAACATTACCAAGACAGTTAAACGAAAATTAGCCTTGCAGGATACCACCACGTTGCATAGAAGAAAGAATACGGATGGAGACTCGTCCTACCTTACAACCGACAACTAAACAAGGGCTTTGAAATAATCGCCAAAGAAGTGGGTTTGGAAATCACGTACAAGAGCTCCAACACATTGAAGAAACAATTAATGAACCCCAAAGACAAGGTTAGCCCGGAAAATAAAGCAGGAGGGTATAGATTGTCATGTTCTGAATGTGAGGCTGTCTACTACGGACAATCCCGGAGAGCAGTCAGGATAGGATTAAGGAACATTTGTCATGTATCAAAAATGGAAAATACGGGGTGTCAAGGTTTGCAGACCATATACTCGATCAAGGACTTGACTTCAAACGGGAAAACTTTGACATAGTATATAGCACTAGCAACCACCGCCTATTGAATTTTCTGGAGTCATACGCGGTCAACAGTGAAGACCCCGCAAGACTGTTGAACAGTGACGCAGGCCCGGTAAACGTGAGCCATCTGAAAGACGTCGGGAAGCTTTTACACCTACCGAAATTGACCAATGGAAGAATTAATCCAACTGGACTAATGACGCCCCAGGATGAACTATAATTGACTGTCTAGGTTGTTTATTTATCTAACCTTGGTTAATTTAAGTATTGAAATGTTTGTAATTGGCTCTTTTTACTTCACTCTGTACTAATGCGATGTACCTAATGTAACTCATCTGAACAGTTTTGTCTGTTCTGATCAAATCCTCCGTGTACATTGAAAAAGCCAGCCACCCACAAGACAAATAGCGTATTACGTACGCCCCAGACAACATCCCCAGACGAATAGGGGTCATGTGCCGAGGAAAGATACCTCATCAATTCCCACTAGTAAGCAAATTACAATAAGAGACTGTAATTTTGAAAGAAACTTTGAATTGCTTATCATAGCAGATTCTGGTCTGTCCCGTACTTCTGAGATTGGTCTCAGCGAGATTGGTGAAGACATCCTGGAGCAAAAGAGCCGCTGTACACCCGACGCCAGTGGTAAGCCATCGGATCGAGCCAACAGTTCATCACAAGGGAACAAAGCCGAGACTTTGCCGATAACCCCAGCGCTCCACTAAGATGAACGCACGACACGCGAGTCGTGGAGCCACCCTACTAGCGTGCCCAATTGAAGCTTCTCCCGTGGAAGTTCGAGTCCACCGACGTAGTATTCCTGTACGCAAACATAGCTGGTATTCTCGCGGGGCGCCCTGCTGGATGTCCGCGCTTGGACACGGGATTCCCTACGAAGGGTATTTAATTAATTCTAACTCGATTTGAACTCTTGGGTAACCAAATAACCTCATCCACATTGTGTTCATTGGTGTTACCGATTATTGTCTAATAGTTTGTTATATTCCGCGCTGTGCCCTTTCCACGATCGACAAACCCGGCGAGATCGCCGCCTTCTTGCGTAGCGGTGAGAAAGCCACTCAGATCCCAGTCAAGCCATATCTATGAGAACCAGGAACTAACTACCTGCGATCAAGCAGATAACCATTCTTCAAAGACGAGCGGAACAAGACACTAAACACGGTGCAAACCCAAGAATGTAGCCCGTGGCTTTCGACTTGGACTGACATATTCCATTCATCTGCTGTTCATTTGAAATTAATATTATAATTTTGCTAGCAAGTTGCTGAATCACCTAAATATTATTAAAATTTATCTATTTAAACCTCAACCTGTTTTTTCTCTGTCTGATACTAATAAAAGTACTTGACAGAGCGGTAACTCAAAAAAAAAAAAATAATGTATGCTCTGTATGCATATAATTTTTTTTCAATAGAACTCAATATAACTAGTTCCATAAGAGATTGAGATGCTTTCTCTCCATCTTGTAAGCTTTGCAATAGGCTGGATGGGATAGGGAACGACGCCACAATTGGCGACCACTCCATTTAGATTGCACACCTGCCTTTTAAACATAGGGTTCGAGGGGCGAAAGAGAAATGACCACCTTTCCAATTCATCTTGCTTTGCAATTCATCTTCTTTATATTGTTTCGTCTGAGAATGATAGAAATACTACCTGAGTTTATATGAACTGGCTCCAGACTTCTCTCTCACTGAGAATTTAATTTATTCCTATCACATCAGATAATTTTATAACAAAAGCTATTCTTTTAAACCTTCAAGGGAAAGGAAAAAAACGAGTTGAAAACATCTGCCAGTTCAACATCGAAAATCAATTTAAACAAGTGTGCAATGACTAGTTCATAAAACTGAAAAAAAAAAACAAAAAAAAAAAAACTAGAGACTAAAGAAGAAGTCATTGTGCCGGAATATGTTTTGCAGAGAATCCTCTTAAAAATGCGACGCCATAATAAATAATCTCCAGGACCATTTCACTGCTCCACCTTAAAAAAGCTAATTTTATTCGAGGGTGGGACACTTGGTTATAATGAAAGTGAATATTTAACTCTGTCGACCTTTAACTAAAATCGTCGAGCCATTAATTAAGAGTGAAACGGCGACCACCTAAACGGGAAAAAAGTATTTTCAACCGATAAAACAAACTGTGCAAAGAGGAAGAAGTAGAATCTACAAGGTTCGGACTGGAAGAAATTAGCACCTTGCCTAAAGTGAAAAAACAAGGTGTTCCGAGCAAGACAAGTTGACCTGGAGGCAAGGGGAAGAGGAGAGAAAAAATAAACGCTTTCGAAATGGCATCCCCGGCTGCTTCAACCTTGCGAGGTCAGTTATGATGACCGTAAAAAATCTTCAAGGCCTGGCCATTAACAGAGCGAAACCTTTTCTTGTTGTTTAAATTAATCATTTTTAATCATTACTGCGCGTCTGTATTTTACATATTTGGTTGTGGGCTAACATTATAGGCCTCTCCCTATGGGAAACCGCTTAGTCGTCGTTTTGCGGGATTTTTTTTTTTTTTTTTTAACTTCTTTACCGCGCAGTTAAATCTGGAAACACCTTTCTCATTTGTAATAATCGTGACCATGATATTAACATTGAAAAAAAAGCGACTCCTTTTTAATAAAGATTTCAGGTTTCATACAGGTAGTTCTGCTATTACGCAAAAAAGCTTCTCAAAACAAAACAAAAAATTTAAGAAATCGCGTTACACTAACTACCGTTTCAACAACACTCTAGAGACTAGAGTGGCAAAAAAAAAACCTCCACATTAGTTATTAACTATAAAAAATGCCTTCTAAAGCAAATAATGAACAAATTGCGCACCCAGAAGGAAAATCAGAAAAGATACGACTCCATTATCTGGATTCTAAGGTGGAGATCAATTAAGCTCATGAAATGTTGTGTAATATACAATATTACAGAGCGCATTAAGGAATTTGGACAGTTCTCTATTGTTATTCTGTGACACAGAGGTTGGTTCATTATGCATTCACAGTTTTGCATATTGTTTCCTGGGACTCCCTTATCTCATTATGCATAAGGAAGTCTTTAGGTGTTGAGCCGCTACTTCTCCGCATTGAGTTGCGCTGGTACGGTCACGTGATATGCCATAAACTGGTCTTCTTAGGCAATTGTTATTTTCCAAGCCGGTGGGTAAGAGACCAAGGGGTCGGCCTAGACTACATGGAGAATCTAGGTATGAGTAGCTTGGGTATTTACCAGGGAGGACATGCGCCTGATGGCGGAAGATCGCGATCGCTGGAGATCCTCCATAGGGCTGCTGCCCCCGCGACCCTAACGGATAAGCGGGTTTGAAAAGTAAGTAAGTTTCCTGGGACACTGGTGAAAGCTTGAATCGAGACTAGATGGGCTATAAATATAATGGCATCGGGGGATGGCTCACAGTTTCAAATTTTCAGCGATTAAGTATGCCTCTGAAAATGGACGCTTGGTGGGAAGGGCTCATACCGGCTTTTGCAAAAGTTTTGTTACACCTGCGGAGGCGTCGATATCTGTGGCGGAACTGCATCGAAAAGCAGCGGGACTACATTGAAAAATAGTGTATTCGTTACAACTCTGTCTGTAATAAAGGAGCTGCAAAAAATATTTTCGGTTTTCATTTGATTGACCCTCGTATTTAATTCTAGTAAAACAAAATAATTCTTCTTCAAAAAGTCATATTAACTTAATAAATCTAAAATATATTATAGTAATATTTTAATGTGAAGAATATTATGAATAAAAAAAATTATATTGCGCATTTTTTACGTTCTTTTTTGCTGAGCATTTAAAAAAAAATCTCAGTTGTATAACATTGCATATCATCTGCCAGCCTTCTATTGCCGCCATTTTGTCTGATTGAGCAGGTCTTGCCTCTCGCCATCACAGCTGTCTGCTTCTCGCTCGTTCGGCTTCCCCAGAAATAGTATTATAGAAGTAGCACTTCCGGCGTTCTCGAAATAAGACAAAATAGATTGTTTCTCCCGGGAACGAACCAAAGACTTTTCTGCGTGTTAGGCGAATGTGATGATCACTACAGCAGGGAAACCATATACAGTTTTGCCATGTTGACTGTTGGAAGAGATTTGTTACTTATTTTTGTGCTTATTTATTTGGGTTATAATCAGGGATAACCACTAGAAGGAACGCCTAAATCAACTACTTCAGCCATTATTCCAAAAACTCTAAAGTACAATTAACACCAAGTAAGTAAATGAAAAAAATGTCTTTCTGTTCTAAGCAGTCGGCACCTCTTGTCAGATGCAGTCGGCACTTTAACAGGCCTCCTTTTAAATTAATTCACATTAAAAATACCCAAAGTAAACTTAACTTTGGTTGATCAACAACAACTAGTGTAAACGTATTTATAGAATTTATGTAATGAGAATTTATGTGAATGTCCGAATACATTTATTGAAAGAAATAAAAATTAGAATAAGTCAAGACTGTGTAGTAACTCGAGCAGCCCTGGTGGCGAAACCGTTTAACTTAAAGTGCATCGCCACAAAATATGAATTCACTTTTTAATCGAAACTGAACGCGAATTATCATTTGATTTTTCTTTAATTTCTGGCTTTTTGCGATTGTTAAATCTGATTTTCTCTATTAATTTTTATCGAACTCTGCTGAATGCCTTCTTTATTGAACAGCATCAGAGTTATTCCAGGATAAAACAGGTATCGAAGCGATTTTGGCAAAATTTTATCTCAATTCACAATAGTTTATTTTTCACTTTGTGTAATGGAACAAGGTTTCCATTTACCCGTTTCTTGCCTGTGAATGTTAATGGTATCAGGTAAAATAGAGCAACTTTCAAAGAAATTGTCAAATAAAAGTAAGAAATAAGGATAGCCAAAGCATTTGATGATTATTTGTTAAACAAGAACATAAGAAAAGATAATGGCAATTCAAAGAAAGTTGTTCGATTATGCAAATGAGATGCCAACACAGTGATCGTGACTAAGTAGCAAGTGACATAGTGATGTGGGTTTCCAAAGCATCCTTACTTCTAAAGCACACTGATAGCAATGGAGGCATGGACAGGATCAGACTGTCCAGCAGTTTTTGTAGAATCCTCTTCCACTTTTGCTCCAGGGCAACTTCCACCTCTAAAAGTGTTGCGAGAGGCATTGGACGGTTTGCCAGACGGTCCAAGTGCCTCCCAAGCATGTTCAAAGAGTTCCCGGAATTAATTTTTATTTCTGCAGACAGAAAAATACAAACGTTTAAACAACATTTCTTTCAAAATACTGTCCTTGGGCAGTAACACACTTCTGCCAACGTCTGTACAATGCTTAGAAACCCTCTACGAAGCCAGTTGGCGGAACGGTGCGAAATACGGATATCGCAGCAGCTTTAACTTCATCGGCGCTGTTAAAATGTTGAGCTTTAATCACATTTTTTATGGTCGGGAAAAAGGTAGAAATCGCACGGAGTGAGGTCTGGCGAATACGGTGGATGTTTCACCGTTGGTACACCATGCTTTGCTAAGCACTGGCGCATCAAAAGTGATCTGTGCGCTGGGACATTGTCGTGCAAAATCATCCAGTTTTTTTTTTGCTCCCACTTGTCCTTTCGTTTTCGTCTGACCGCATCACGAAGACGGCGGAGTCTCTCAACGTACATTTCCTTGGTTACTGTATGACCCTCGGAAATGAACTCGTAATGTACGATACCTTGTGAGTCGAAGAAAGCCTCTAACATCACTTTGCCTTTGTTTCTGTCTTGCAAGAACTTCTTGCTTCCAGGCGACTTTGGGGACTTCCACTCTGTTGATTGTCGTTTTTGCTGGGGGTCGTACAGGAAGCACCAAGTCTCGTCCCTTGTAACGATACGATCCTCATTACGATATGAGCCTCATCCCAGGAAATGGGGATCTGCATCGGCCATATCGATTAAGTCACCTGCCAAAGTCATGCGGGCTTGTTTTTGCTCGTCCGTCAGGTTCACGGAACAACGTGTGCGCAAACTCGATGCGTGTTCAAGTGTTTTGAAAAATATGTCAACTGCCGACCGAAATCCCTGATCGCAAAGGAATTGTCTCTACACTTTGGCGTCTGTCTTCTCGCACGATGTTCCCTCACAAGATTAATTGTGAATGGATTGATTGAAGTTGATGGTCCATTCGTAAACTTGACTTTTTTCCATCGAATTTTCTCCATACGCTTCTTCTAATATACGCAGAGTCTCTGATGGACTTTTCTTCAACAAAACACAAAATTTGAAATTCGAACGTTGTTCCATAACTTTTTTATTTTTAACCGATTTTCAAAATTCTTTTTGTATCTGATATTCACATTTCTCCTCTATGTAATGCACTATTCACTTTTCGACATAGTCCCCATTCCTTTCCACGCATTACACCAACGCGTGGACTAGTTGGGCGAACCCGTCGGAGAAGAATTCCGGGGTTGTCGTCGACACGAGGGTTGAATGGCAGCTTTGGATCCTCTTCTGCAGCACGATGACGCCCGTCCGCAAACGATCGCCACACATCAGAGGAGGTTGCAGCGCCTACAGTTCAAAGATGAAAGACTTTGCAACTTTCACCACTTCCCAAAGAGGAAAGAGCACCTTAAGGGGCATGATTTGCGTTCTGACGACGAGGTGAAACCTGCCGTTCGGTCCTGGTGTCGACAACCACCCCGGAATTCCTCTCTGACGAGTTCACCCGACTAATCACGCGTTGGCGCAATGCGTGGAAAGGGATGGGGACTATGTCGAAAAGTGAATAGTGCATTACATAGAGGACAAATGTAAGTATCAGATACAAAAAGAATTTTGAAAATCGGTTAAAAAATAAAAAAGTTACAGTCATGGAGGCATTATATTTCAATATGCCCTCGTATTTTGATTAAGCAAAATAAGCCTAATGCCAGTGACTCTTTTCTATTAAATAAATTGCCAAGGAAGTGGATCCGCAGGCCGAAATCGGTATTCGGAAGGAAGACGTCGGGGACCCCTGCCCGAAAGACAATATCGGGAGCGACCACTAACTCGGCGATCGCCACGACCCGCCGCCGCCCGAGAGCGAAGTCGTCCCGAGTTCCAAAAGAAGCTTGAGCGAAAAGGGATAGTGCTGAATCAACAGAGATAAGTGAAAGTAGCATTTCCACATACATTCATTCGGACTTAAGTTTCTCTGAATTTTATCCTTATCAGTAAGTAAGCTGTGATTTTGACCCTCATAGCGTCAGCGTCTTGGATACTGGAGGACAACCGCCAGCGGACGCTAAAATTGTAGATGAGATCGAAGAAGGTTCTGGCCCGACCCCGACGGCATTAAGCAACCCACTTCGCATCTGGTCAGATGGTCATGTTCAGTACCTCCTCTAGCCACGCCCGTGCATACTGCCGTACTTCAATGAGCCACGCCAGAGCATACAGCGCACTTTAACCTTCTCCCGTGGGAGGTCGAGTCATTAGAAGTAGTGATTCCAGTTGCCGATATAGTTGGTATTCTCTCGGGGCGCCCTGCAGGATGTCCGCGCTTGGACTCTAGATCATCTTCTAAGGGTGCTATAGATATAGCTAAGATAACCGTTAAGTGTTACAGATTGCTTGTGTCCACTCATATGCTTTTGAACAGTATCTAACGTGTGTGCTCTATTCCTCACAGCTGCCCTCGCACGATCGACAAACTTAATCAGGTCGCCACCTACGGATTTAGCGGTGATAGACGACAAGGTTTTGCTCCAACAGAATTTGGCTGTCCCAGAGGACCCATTTGTCAGAGCAAGTTAGAAGCAAGACGACTTCCGAACGTCTGGGAGATAACGCCTCGAGTATTCCGGAGGACCACCCACCAATAACAGATTTAGCGATTGAATTGGACTAGCAAATTGTATTTCTTCATATTAATTCATGAACATTACTCAATTCCTTAATAACTTTGTATTTAATACATCGTAAAATTAAAAATTGTTCGAATTACCTCCCCTTGCTTCACTCTGTTCGTAACCCATAAAAATACGACAGTAGTGTTTAAATAGTTGTGCTTATCGGATTTCCTTTACGATTGCTTTAATTATATTATTTTATTAATTTAGTTTTATAAATCCTGAAACAGAGCAAATGATCTAATTTTCCTTGTTAATTCAAGTAAATTTGACGTAGTGGATGTATCCCGCTCACAAAAATGAAATTTTTTTTTTCATTATTTACTTTTGTACATATAATTTTTTCATAATTTTCTTTTGTTCCCAGTTCATTGTTCATAAATCATTATCTTTGGTTTAAAATGATTATGAAAGGTTTGGAGAAGGCTTTCTAGACTTATTCTCATTTTCTTGCATTTCGTTCATACTTTGTTAATCCTAGTTCAATTTTTAACATAACAAACAATCGTTAAAAAAATTACTCAACGCATCTTTTCCACCCGGGCGAAGCCGGGTAATATTGCTAGTAGTTTTATAATTTCAATATGATGTTATTTTTTTTTTTTATTTAGGATCCCAATAATGTTGTGGCATGGGTTTCAAATCTCTAAAAGATGTAGATTTCGTTGATCTTATTAAATATCCAAGCAATCTACGAAAACTTGTTTCATCTGGAGTCCAGTACCCTATGACATCAAAATACAGCCCAAGGTGAATTTAATAATAAACTTTATTCTCTAAATCCCAATAAAACAGAAGAGCACAAACCCAATGGCAAAAGTGGATGCTCGGATACGAAACCTATAGTTTCCCAATTCGAGTCATTAAATGAATGAAGCTGCGTGCTTATTTCGGTGCAGACCAAAGATTAAAGGACCTCCCGTCCCCCGGAGGAGCGATGAGCGACTGGGTGACAGAGTGGATCAACTCCTCCCGTCAATGAAGCCCTTGCTTGGAGTTAACTGGGCATTTCGAAAGAACACGAACACATGCACGTCAGTCATTAGCAGGAGGTTACGTCTCCCTGTCATTAAGACATCTCGAAACGGAGATGGTGGATGCTAGAAGAGAGTAAAACGTGTATCTTCTCGGTCATATCACGCATTAGATTGAAACAAAAATCGACACGAACGCTATCATTTGCGTTTCTGTGTAGGATATCGAGATAGATGATTACGCATAGTTCACAAAGAACCACTTTTTCTTTCTTACGGAACTTTTCCCTTTAAACCAGGATGTACACGAGGATAATAAAAATAAACAAAAGAATGATGGTTCAATACTTTAAGGTCTTATTCCTCGTAAACGGTGAAATAGGAATTTTGTGTCAAACTTAATCTTTTTCTTTTAAATTACTCTCTTTTAAAAGGTTCTAAGTAAAATTTGAGCGAGAAAAAGGTGTCCTATAAATTAAAATTAAACTGGAGATTGAAATTAACTGGAGACCGACAGGCAAAGAATTTACGACGACTAAATTGCGCGGAAGGTAAACTTTAAAAAAAAAAAATAAGTGATGGCTTGGTTAAAAGGTACAAAAAAATTAAACGAATTTTTAAGCTTCAAGCTTCAATTAAATAGCTTCAAGTTGCTTTTCATCTCGAGATAATTTCCAAATCATTTTTAATTTATGCTCCCTCTTCATTTCGTCGTCTGGTTTCTAAAAACGTTTAGTCTCTTACCCTTTCTTCGGTCCGGTAAATTAAACAAAGCTACGGAACATAGACTGTTTTCATAACAGATCTACATGAAATCTGCGTGTGCATCTGGGCACGTAATACATGTAACTCATTGGAGATGTACATGTACAGTGGTTGGACAAAATAATATGAACACCTTTAATTTTAGACGTTTTATCGAATATCTAGAAAAATACTTGACGAATTATCCTGAAACTTCAGGAGTGTAAAGAGCATGTTACACCTCATATATTATTATTATTATTATTATTGACCAAAGAAGTGTGCAAAAGAATTGGAATTTGTAAGAGATTATCAAAATTTTTTGAAAATCCGTTCACGTTTTTGACTCTGTTCAAGTCTTTGATTCTCTCCAAAATAATGTATGGCATTTGGATTTGGTATTCTGGAAATACCCAAAGTTTTTAATTTCTATAAATTTTTAAAATTTAAATTCTCAAGTCATAAAATGTTGATTGATAATGCCAGCATTTTTGACTTATCAGCTAATTTTCAAAGGATTATGTATACAACAGATTTTAGAATCAATACTGGAATCATTTGCGTCCCCGATTTGCGATCTAATCTTATTCTCCATCAGTAGATATGCTACGAAACTATCTTCTGTAAAAAAAAGAGAACCAAAATATCGAATAGTGATCCCTTTTTTAAACTTAAAGCTAATTTTAATGACTTCTCATCTGGACAAAAGCTAATTATCCTCTCTGCTTTTAGTATTTAAACCTTTTCTAATTCATCTTGCTCTTTACTCTCTCCTTATCATTTGATTCGCTTTATTACTACTCTAATTAAGTAGATGAGACGAGGATGAATATTTCCTTAGATCGAATCCAGATCACGGAATTTTCCTTCCGTTTTTTTTTCCGTATTAATGTCTTTATATCAGAGGTTACATTGTTGCTCAGTCTCCTATGGTCAGGTGACTTTTCAGTATCGTAGTCTGTCTCCCTCGTTGCCTACGAGTTCTTAACTAAAGGATTACCGATACACAAATCAACAATGAGAAACTCGATTGCTTTGGTTATTTTACGAAACTCCTCAGACGTTTCGATGTTTTAACTGTAGCACATAACAATATTAGGATGTCCCTATGGCTATATTCCTATTGCCACGCCTATCAATGATCCTTTAATAGTTCATTTTAATAATCGTATTACAATGAATGTCTACTTCATATCTTATGTATGTTTATCAATTTGCGTGCTATCTAAGATGATGTAACAATGTATTACGTTTCAATGCGGAGACCTTCTCTCTAGGTGGTCACGCCTATGATCAGCGATTCTTTACCGCTTGGTATATAAGCAAAGCTACTTTGTTTGTCAATTATTTTTCAGTCGAAACCATATTATTAATTGGATCACGAAGGCAATAAGACTTCTGGGCAAATTTATTCCAAATGCTTCATTTAAGTTTCTGAGCAGAAAAAAAATATTTTTAATATCAAGAAGGGAATAGACATCGTTTCACGAAATCCTAAAAACAGTCCGTGACCTTAAGAAATGTTCTGCTTTTCTTTTTTTCTTATTTCGGAGTGATTCAAAAGGGGGGAGCAAAAACTTTTCCTTCGCCGGGATCTCAATTTTGTTTAGTGAAGCTGAGCACGAATTGGGATCAAGTGAGGCGCCGTCCTTAAAGCTTTTCGATTGGCAACGAGTCAACGTGCTTGCAACCTTGGATGTAAGCTGCAGAATACAGATCCAGTTTCAGAATATTCGGAAACGTTATCCATATTAATTTTATTTATTAGTTCATAGCAGGAATTAATATTTCATGGGTGACTTCAAAGCCACAGAAGCCCTCACCAAATTAATTACCCGTCATCGGAGGGGAAACATTCTATTAAAAAAAACGGCTACATATTTTAAACGTCATATTGTTTGCAGCAATAATTAATCAAAAGGGTCTAAATTAATTTCAAAAGTCTTAATACTATAGAGCACAAAAATTCTCTGGACAAAGACACAATTTTAAGATACATTTATATGAATATCTGACAAATATTGTATTCATTGTTAAAACGTCGATTATAACCTGTCTAAGTCTAGAGATAAGCTGGGCAATTACATTTCTCATTTTCATTGTTTAGATATTGTTTCTAAGGAAATCAATAATGTCCAACAATTGAAGTCGAATATTTAATACGATAAGTTCAGTTTTTCTTTCTAAATCAGTGTTTCTGGGATTTTTTTCTGTTATTTTATAAATTTACTAAGTATAAATATTCGTATTCATATGGATAAAACATATTAGACCTAATAGTGCACTACATTCATGTTTCGGAGGCCCAATGGAACTTTTAAGTGTGAAATAGGGTCGCAAGGCCAGAAGTTCTAAGAAACACTGGTCTAAACAACTAAAAGATTTTCAATTCACAAAAGACTAGAACTCGTGTGAAATTGGCAATCATTATAACCATACTGAAAATCTAACTACACGTATAAAGTGAAAACCTCCTTTGATTTTGTTTATGAAATATATTCGATACCTGCATAGTTGAAAATGACTCAAAATTAGGTTACAAAATTGCATAGCCTTGTGGAATAAAAAAAGTAGAAATGCATAAATAAATGTGTAAAAAATAAAACCTCTTCAGAAGTCTTGGAAATGCTGCTAAAAATTAGATTTATGAGATCTAAGATGTTTAAAACTGAATCAAACAATTATAAAAACAATCGAGAGAGAAGGTTGGTTGGTTGGTTTATTAGAAAATTTGACGTCGACTACTAATGTCATTTTGCGCCTTTTACACAAGTTATGTCTGTACGCAGCCCAAGACAAACACAAACATCCATGCCCACGGCGGGATTCGAACCCACGACCAGGCGGAGATCGAGAACTAGAAAGCCTACGCCCTAGCCCTCTCGGCCACGTGGCCGACCGAGAGAGAAGGCCTCCCAACGAAACCTCTCTATTATTGGTAGAAATACGACTAACTACGTGTTAAAATGGTTAAAAGACCTTCTCTTTCGGTGGTTACGACTTTGGCCATGTTCATAAACATGTTCAATCCTTAAGAGTCGTCTTATGTAACAATTCCTCCATTGATACCAAGCTTGATCTTTTAATCTTCTGGTTTTTGCACTTCATTATTGATCTGCTATATTTACTGTCGATTTTTGTCCCCTCTACCTCATGACTTTGGCTACAGAACCCAAGTTTAATGATGGAGTACACAAACAAGAAGATTATAGTCAACATCATCTAGATAAAGAAGACACCTGCAATGAAACGTCATACATTATTACATCACCTAGAGTGATCCATTCTTATGGTATTTCTACGAATAATATGCCCTAATTTGGACTGCTCTAGATGATGTAACAACGTATGAAATTTCATTGCGGAGGCCTTCTTTGTCTATAGTCCATCCAGCTTTAGTTTGCGCGAAATGTGATGGACATGTTAATTGTTGTGTATTGTTTAATTTTTGTTGTAACAATGTCCAAGAATTGAAACGGCCATCACATTTCGCAGAAACAAAGGCTGGATGGACTATAGATGGTGTTGCCTTAATTTCCCCGAGTTATGTCAACACCTCCTGTGCATTGAAAATTCATACATTGTTACGTCATCATAAAAAAGCATTGTTAATCGTATTTCTACCAATAATCTTCTATACATATAATAAAACTGTAACGAGTCCGTGTTTGTGCACGCATTACTCAAAAACTACTGGATGGATTTTGATGAAACTTAGTATGGTTAGCTTTTAGTCTGGGTCAACATTTAGGGTACTTTTTACTGCGGGAAAATGTCTCATTCCCACGGGGAAATACAAAAACTGGTTCCATGCGATGTTCAAAATCTTGCCAACAGATGTCGCCACGAGTTTAAATCGTGCTATGGTTAAATATTACCAAGAATAGATGAAGGTAGGTAATATCATAGCCTTCAAGAAGACGTATCTTGAAGGCTATGGTAATTTTTAACATAGGTAGGATGCAAGAACAGATTGTTCTTGATATTACCTTTTGAAGTTAAAACTAAACTACAAAAAATAATACTACGACTACGGAATCGAATTACGAACTTCGATTTTCACTTTGCGTTTGATTGTTGTTTAGTTTTTATACTTTGGCTGTAGTTTTTGTACTTTTTTTGCTCTGTCTTTCTCGCTCTTTCTTTGAGTTCTACGTGAGCGGATCTGCAGGCACAACTAGTAAGCCCTAAATTATGACTTCTTATGATCATGTAACAATGTACGAATTTTTAGTGCACAGGCTTTCGTTCTAGGAGGTGTTGGATATGTTGGCCGTTTCAATTGTTGGACACTGTTACAACAAAAAGTTTACATAACAATTTACATGGCCATCACATCTCAGGCAAATTAAGGCTGGATCGACCATGTTCAGCAACAAATGCATAACATTAGCTGACAGTTTTGTTGCGTTGTACGATTGTTAAAATATATTGCTTGCCCAAATATAATCCATCAAGTCTTACTTCGCTAAGATATGATGAGCGTGCCAATTTTTGAACGTTGTTACAATAAAAATTAAACAATACATAACAACTGACTCGCCCATCACATCTCAGGCAAAGTAAGGCTGGATGGGCCTTAGCATGGTCTATGCATTCCAAAGGTGCGAAAAATCAACGCTTCAGTAAATATACCAGACTAACAGTAGAGTGCACAGAGCAGAAGATTAAAAGACCATGATATTAAGTATATGTTTGTCAACAAAAATAGTTATTTCCTTATTCCTTATATAGGCCTATAACCAAAGACCCAGTCGATAATTATAAGTCTCTGTATGCAACCTCTGAGAAATGACAGATGATGCCAGAAAAGGTTACAAGTAGCATTTTCACGTTTCTCCACTAGATTAAATTAATATGAAAAATTTTAAAATGGTTGATGTTTTTAGTTTTTCACATCTTGAACCTCACAATCTACAGCTTTGCCAACATTCCAAAGGCTTTTCAAGGCAGTCGAGTCCGTTAATTCGTGTATTCAAATCCTTGCAGTGGCTTGTTAAAAGAATAGTTATTGAAAGGGCGCAAATCACCAAGATGCTGATGCGTCCAAAACATCTTTGAATTAACCAAAGACTTTTCAAGGGACTATAATTATAACTTTTGTTCATTTAATCTTTTATTACATACGTTTGGGTATTTAGAAATCTTATACATGTGTTGGATTCCTTAAAGAAACTCGAATAATATTGGATTTTTTTTTTTAATTTCAAAGACGTGTTTCTTATTTTAATAATTTAGAAATAATTCTGTCATAAAACTAAGAATAAAGAAGTCAAATTCAGCTCGCGATTCAATTAATCTCGCAAATATCTTCAACACCGAAGCATTTCCCATGTAATTATAACCCTTGCATCTATTCAAAAATCGCTTTCACGTTTACAGTCAAACAGGGGTTCGGATATGAGCGATCATTTGCTCGTAAAAACGCTTAATTAAACCCGTTCAGAAAGCCCACACCGGCATTTTTTTATTTTTTATAAGTGTAGTCGAACTTTTATTTCTCTTCTCCCCGCCACTTCCTTCCAAACCTCATCTCCAAACACTTTACATTGTAATTGTAACAACTCCCATATCGCCATTCTGAAACGCAGTCACCCAAGCATGAAAAATCTTGAAAGAAGAAAAACAAAAACTTCTTTCTTTATTTTTTGTCCAATAGCAAACATATTATAAAAATTAATTAAAGATCAAAATGAAATTTTTAATAATTTTAAAATCTTCTTGCACTATTTACTCTGTGATTATAAAGCCGTCGGAATAACAAAAATTGTTTTCAAGGGGCTATCAAATCCTATTTATACATTTAGTGGAAATTTATTTAAAAAAAAAAATACATCAGATTCTATACAAAATACTTCTATAAATATTACAATTCATTAGAGTTTTCAGTTATGTAAAACAGTATAATAGACCTCAACTCAAAAAAGAAAAAACTAAACTGAATTCCATTTCTTAAAAAAAAATAAATTAAAAATTAAAATTAAATAAAAATAATTGATTTGAATTTAGAAAATGTCAATGTCAGGCTCTTAAATGTTCAATAATAAACCCTTTTCTTTAAATTTACTTGGCTGTCGATGTCTTCAAGTGGAATTTTTGAGAGAACAGTGAGGTCGATTTGTTCTACTCCTCTTGGCAGGCTTTCCACAAACCAGAAAGTGTTTTCGGACATATTACATAAAGAGCTCTTTTAAGGAGACCAAATCCACAAAAATTCATGGGACAGGCATCGGGTGACTTGTTGAAAATTACATTGAAGATGTAGGCAAATGGGCCGAAAATCATCTAAGAATATTTGGGATTTTTTTTGGTTGTTTTTTTTAATTTCCATCATTTTAAATAATTCTGGATCTGAAGAAGATATAGTTATATCCGAAAACGGTTATCTTCAAAATATTAAAAAAGAATTACAGACATTGTGATTATACAACTCCTTGCCAAGAAAAATTAGAATAACGATATTTTACTTTCCGAAATTAAATCAACGAACTTTTGTAGTTACAGGTTTAGACTTTTTTCCCTGGATAATGTACATATTTCTCTAGTCGACCACAAAACGAACATTAATTTATTCAAAAATTAAAATTTACATTAAACAAATTGAAGATGACAAAAAATTAGAATAATTTTCAAAACAAAAAATTAGAATAATTTTCAAAACTGTCCACTTGATGAGCAGAAATGTTTCAAGTGATTTACATATCTTTTTAATGTTCAATATAAAAGGCATTGCAACTTTTCTTAGCTCAGACTGAGCAACATGGGTAGAAAATCCGACGTTTATCATGCCACAAAGGGAATATGTGATATTTATGGAACTGAAAAAAACTCAGGCAGAAATTCCGAAAATCATGAAGTGCTAACAGTCTACAGTGGCAAAGGTGTTAAATCATCAAAAGGAGGATCCAACTTTTACAGGAAATCGAAAAAGATGTGGATGAAAACTCAAGACTAGTTAGAGACAGGACCGGCAACTGAAGAACATGATGAAGAAAAACAGTTTCAAAAGTGTTAAATGTATTCATTTTGAGTGGAAAAGTGTGGAGCAACCTATCTAGCACAACTACATCAATTTGCGTTTCAGCCCAGAGTTCCCAAAACTAAACCTCTGATGACGTTGAAGCAAAGAACAACTCGTGGAAAGGGGTGCAATGAAATATATTACTCAGGGACAAGATCCAAAATTTCCATTGAACTAGTATCACTTAGTATAGAGAAATAAATGGATGTCTAGTACTTAAGATGACTAGGTTAGGGACAAGATGACTGGACTAACAAACTATTTAGTGACGAATCCGTGTTCTCTTTGTCTTTTGGTGACCAAGGGTCACATGTGTGAAGACAGACAAAAGCAACTTACAACAGGAACTGCCGAGTAGGAAAGTTGTGTGTCCTAAATGCCGCAATCTATCAAGAAATGCTTGACAATTTCATGGTCCCATTATCTATGCTGTGATTCCTTTCTGTTCCAGCAGGATGGTGCGTCTAGTCATACTGCTAAATCCAAGAAAGAATGTCTTCACCATGAAATATCCGTGTGTTACATGGCCAATAATTCATCAGACATTAATCCAACTGAAAAAATATGGAAGCCGTAAAGAATGTGCTAAGTTGGTCAACAGCATGTCAAATAGGTCAAGTCTTGTAATTAAAGCCAAAGGCGAGGCAACGCTATAAGTATTAATCTGATGAATCGTTTTCGATTTAAGTGACTTGTGATTTTTTTTTTTTTTTGTCATTATTCTAATTTTTTATCTCCATCTCGGGATTATTCCATTATTTTGTCATCTTCAATTTATTTAATGTAAATTTTATAAATTTGGAATAAATTAATTTATCTTTTGAGGTCTATTAGAGGAATAAGTACATCCAGGAAAAAAAAGTCTAAACGTGTAGTTTCAAAAGTTCGTTGATTAATCTCCACTCAACTTTAACTTCAGAACCTAATATACAGGGTGATTACAAAAGAACTTCACACTTTTAAAAATTTATTACATCAAAACTATTGAGAATATAGACACACCACATACGGATTCTTAAAGAAAAACTCTTGAAGTTTATTGTGACACAGTTAAAGATGTTCAATATGCTCCCCTGTAGTCGAATTCGTCCCAAACCCGCATTAACATGTCTCCATCAATCCCACGTATCGCTACCGTAATGCGTTCTTTCAGCTCGTCTAGGTCACGGGGAAGGGGTAGGGTGAAGACCTTGTCCTTTACACACCCGCATAAAAAGAAATCACAAGGTGTTTTGTTTGTTCACCTTACCCCATAAAAAAAGGTCCGTAGATTTTCGTTTTGGACACTGCACAGAAGACATTAACCTTTGGGGAATCACGCACGTGTACACAAATTCTCTTGGGTTTTCAGTCCCCCATATTCGGACGTTCCGTTTGTTCACCTTACCACTCAAATGGAAGGTGGCCTCGTCACTAAAAATGAGGGGGGTCCTTGAAATTATCCTCCGTATCACACAACTCCTGGGTCTTAGCACAAACGTCACATGTAACAATAAACTTCAAGAGTTTTTCTTTAAGAATCCGTATGTGGTGTGTCTATATTCTGAATAGCTTTGATGTAATAAATTTTTAAAAGTGTGAAGTTCTTTTGTAATCACCCTGTACAATTATTCTAATTTTTGGCAAGGAGTTGTATCTTCATTGTGCAATCTTCAATGGTAAATAACATCCTCGAAGACTTCAAAAAAACATCAAAATATTCTTAAGATGATTTTGGACCATTTGCCTACATCTTCAATGTGATTTTCACCATGAAGACATCAATATCCAAGTAAATTTAAAGAAAAGGATTGATTCTTGAACATTTATGAGTTTGGCATTGGCATTTTCAAAATCCAAATAAATGATTTAATTTCATTTTAATAAGAAATGGTCTATTAAAATGCTTTACATAACTAATAATTCTAATAAATTTCCACCTCAACGTTCAAATTAGTTAATGACATATTCTAGTCGACAAGCTTGCTTGACTACTTAGAAATTTTTCGCAGCTACGGACTACATTTCGGGTATCTCTTCATAAATATTCATGGCAATACTCAGAACTAATGTGAAGAACTCGGAATTTTAATAGAGCACTCAATAATGGCCTGTAGGAAAAAAAATGTGTACGAAATCTAATCAAAAGGATTTTATTACTCTAATTCGCTGGAGCACTGAAAGGTAAAGCATAAAAGACTCAAATGAACGATAATATCCAGAATTGTAAAACTCTGAAAATAACTCCTGTTCATCGAAAAGCATTTATGAAATTAAATTTTGGGTTATACGACAAAATTAACCGAAACACAAACGTGTTTTTCCACAATGAAATCCTATTCAGAGCCCAGATCCAAAAAGAAAATTCTTTGCTTCGAACAGGGTCGTAAAACCGAGTGCAAAAAAAAACAATGGTCTTCTTTAAAAACCTTTCATCCCCCTCTTATGACAATATCGATGAAAAGAAGAGAGCTTTCTTAAGCACCAATAAAGAAATTATTTATTTTCTTTCTTTCTTTTAGACATTGCGTCCAAATTGGTCTTTGTGCGTTTCACCATGCAGAACCCTACAGACGCGTCGGCCAACGCTCATCGTTTAGAAAGAAGCTCATGCGACGGAGCAATTTGCTTTGAAGTCGAAGAAAAATAAAAAATGGATTTCCTTCTCTTTTTCTAAGGCGAAACAGATTGGGATTTTTCTTGATAGTCATTATTTCTCACATGTCAAGAGGAGCAAGGAGAGGAGAGAGAGAAAAAAACGCGCTTTATGTACAATGGATGTACATTTTTTTGCCGTGCTGAGCGCCTTTTTTTAGCTGCGTGAGTCTCCCCCGCCAACACCAGAAGTAGCAGACTCATTTGGAAGCTCCCATTACATATTTTCAAGGGGTAAAGTCAGTTTACGACGACCTTGCTGCAAGATTACCTGAAAAGCTCCTCAGGTCGAAAGAAAGGAAATGCCAAAGACGAAGGCAAGAGGGCGTTAGACCACAAGTGCGCTTATTTATTTTCACTCATCCTCTTCTCGCTCACCTACATTATTTTGTCTAAATTGTTACTTTTATTTACAAAAACACCTCATTGAAGTTAAAAGCAACAAAGCATTCCATTAAACAAAATGCGTTAAAATTAAAAAATTAGCAAGCAATGCGCAAAACCTTTTAAACTCAAGAAACATCACAAAGATTTATAGGATTTCTGCGTCGTTATTTTAATTTTGATTTATTTCTGGGCGTAATATTTTAAGCTTTCCTCGCATATCACTCCATCTTGTGTACGAAAGAAGTTTAAAAACGTAGTTATTGCCGCATACACATGTCAAAAAAAAATAATTTTTTTTGGAGTAAATTTTGTCCTTCAATTAGACAAAAGTTCTAATTTTTTGGTCCGCCTATGCATTCGTTTCCCAACATAAAATTTTTATTTTTCTAAAATTGATTTAACTCACGCATGTAACCAATTTTATGCAGCTAACTCCTCCGAAACGGAAAAAAGCAAAACCAAATGAAATTAATACACTCTTCAGAGATACAAAATTTACTTCTTTAGTATACGAGATTTTGATTAACACGCCAGAGACCGCATATTGAAAACACTTTTTTTTAATGTTCTAAAATAAAATTCATGAATTTTTTTCATCTATTTCTTAATTTACTTCATTGTTTATAAAAACTTCAAAAACCTTTCAATATTATCTAAGAAAATGCAACTTTTAGATAGAAATTTAAGAAACCTTCTTTTTTCCTCAAAATTAGACAAGAATAAATCAGGAAAGGAATTTATAGTTTAAAATTTGTATTTTGCACTATTTTTAACCTTCATACATATATGACCTTCCTATATAAAAGAAAATTATAAAAACGAAAACTAGCAATCATTTCTTGGAGGATTTTTTTAATTACAAAATAGCATTTTTTTTATTACAAAATAACTAAAACATAATGTTTCTGGATATTTAAAATTACTTTATTTTAAACTAATATAAACAGAAGTCAAATGTATATGAATTTATATTTATAGAAATGTTTTATTGCTCTTGAAATTCAGAAAAGGTATTCTTGCAATTTCTCCAAATATTGATTTTCAAATAAGTTTTTAAAAAGGAAAATATTTGTAAACTAAAAGTTTGTTGAGAATTAACTGGAAAAAATGTTTAGGAAATAAAAAATTAAAGAAAAAAAAAAGTAAAATAAATGACTTCATCAAAACCTTTTATTAAGTACGTTGGTGGCGCGCAATCACGGATTCAGACACACTGACTTTTAGACGGGTCCCAAATGGAGGAATACAGAAGTGGTCATTTGCTTCTTTTAAATTGATGAGAAGATATTCAAGAAAATGTAGTGATGCGGTCCCTGAGACCGTGCGCCACCCCCGGAGTGTAAACTGTACCTTTAGAGATTTTTTTTATAACAATTGGTTAAGCAGTTTTAGAGATATTAATTTTTCTCCATAAAATGATGAAATGGCCCAAGTATTAAAACCACGTATGGACTCTTCTCTCAGGGAAGAATAATTTCATAAAATAAACTGTTTGCCCCTGATGAGCCAATTTTGAGTTACAACGGTTTTTTCTTAGAACCCCTCCCCCCCCCCCCCCCAATATTCTGCCCCTCGTGAAATGAATTTTTTTCATATCTTAAAGTGTGAGGCCTGTGCTAATGTACCATTCCATCATTACAATTTAGTTTTTACTAATTTGCTGAAAGTACTTTTTAAAAGCGATTAGTTGAAGAAAAATCTACTTAGAAACATTCCTGTTGGTGAAATCGGTATTTTAAGCAAATACAACTGGAAAAAAAAACTAACATTTTCATTCTGCCCAGGTAAGCACCTGTAATATGCTTAAGTGAAATGTTATTATGTATCATAAATAATAACCGGAATTAATTCTCCAACATACGATCAAGATATTAACATGAAAAAACCTAAGTTGTTAATAACATATTCCGCGACCTGGATTCGAATCCTGGGCACCAAGAATCCAAGCTCGTCGTCAATCGCAGAATTTTTTCCTTCCGATTTTTCATGAAACACTTCTACCTTAAGTAGAAGCATTAACTCCAGTTCTTATTTAAGTGTATAATCAGGGTTTCCCGGGCTTTTGCTTATTCCGGGATAAGATGATTCGCTTCCCGGGATAGACTTCAAAGTAAAATTGGGTTTAATTATTGCTTATTATATACATGTATAATAACAAAGAAAACCTCTTGTCCACAAAAAGAATTTTAATTAAGCAAGATTTTTAATTAAAATTCTTTTTGTGGGCAAGAGGTTTTCCTCGTTATTATGTCGCTTTCCACAGTTATTGAACGTTTTTCATATACATGTATAATTAAAAGTTCTGTAATCTTCATGATGGGTAAAAAAAAATATTTCTTTATGCCATGTTTTGTATTTTTGTTTCCTCAAACACTGGAGATTTATAGTATGCTGGAGACTTCCAGTTTTTGTGAATGTACAGATTATAGTATGCTGATCCTGCAATCCTAATTCTTCTGTTCGGTATCCACTCTTGTGCCTCAGAAAAATGCGCATTAAGAATATTTTTTTGCAATCTACAAAAACTTTTCACAAATTAAAAACTTCCTCAGTTTCATTTAACACTGTAAAAAAAAACTAGGACAAAGAAGAAAACTTAAAAAATAAAAAATATCTTCAAAACGCCAATAAATTTAAACAAAAAATTATTATTGTAATTGAATTCGAAAAACAAAGATGCTCCATCACTTATTCTATGCCAATTGAGGATTAACTCAAGTGTTATTTTATCCACATCATTGTATTAACCATTTTCTATCTATAAAAACTAAGTCTGTAAAACTGATAGGCAAATCTTTACTATAATCAGAGTAAATAGAAGTTAACTCTTCTATTTATACGGCTACAATTATTTCTTTCTGTAAGACCGTCGAACTTAAGACGCCATCTATCATTGCAAATTCCAGAAATATTACTGTCACTGGACATTTCTTTCATTTGTCTCCGACATCACCTGGCAATAATTTAAAACAAAATAACGGAAACTAAATTTAAAGAAAAGTATTCCAGGAAGAGACAATTTCGCCGGAAATTTTAAATTAGCTTCAATTCACTGTGATCCCAGAAAAGAATATCTAGTATACACCAAATCCATCCAAAACAGCAATGGAATCTCCTAGCATGGAAAATGAGATGCAATCTACAACTTTCATGGCAACTATTGACATTTATTTATTGGTAATATGCCACTTTTGTAATTGGGGCAAATTTCATTGGTGACCAATCTTAGAATCTGAATCTCCTTTCTCAAAGATAGTCATTCAATGGAAAATAAATGAAATGTCATAAAATGGGCCTTACAAAATATTTGGATGGTTGTAGAAAATTTTGCTACAAATAACAGAAATCAAGGAGTCTTGTCTTTTAAATAAACAGATACTTCCTTTCGCTATTATTACTTCAGTCATAATTTAAAATAAATATGGGAAAAAATTACGAGGATAAGTCAAAAAATAAATTCCCGTTTTTTTTCTTCTTTTTTGCAGGTGAATGGATCCAGAAAAAACCCATTACGTGCAATAAATTCATTTTTCGACATAATCACCAAAGCTAATCACGCGTTTATCATTAATATAAAAAGGTTTTTCCATTCCCTACCTATAAATACAGAGTTTTGCTGAATAAGCCATATAACATCTTCATTGGCAAATAAGTCTGCCTCGTAGATTACCTGGTCCTCTTGCACGGGGAGTATAGTTGTTGACCGATAACACTAGAGCTAGTGTTGGCCACACCAACAAACTTTGTACAGCACTTCTGGCATTGGCAATAAAGCTCTATCTACCATGCAGACAGAACTTGGCATCTTCAGACTTTCATTAGTTTAACAATATGAAGAACCAAATAACAGTTATTCCACAATTCTGGTTTAAAAACAAACCCACAAAGATAAGCAAATAAAATCATCAAGAAAAATTTTTCTTCACCAATCCCATACAGTTGGCAATCCCTGAATCATGTATCTCCTCACTTTTTTGGTCTTATTTTATTCACAATTTTTTCAAAAATTATAAGACGCACAATCATTTGTTATGCCGTGAATACTTACCAAAACATGTTGAGATTTGGCTAAAACCACATTTAAAATATCATGCCATCCATCAAAAATCGTACCGTACAACAGGCATCATTTTCCATTGCTAGGCAACGAGAACATGGAACTGGAAGACAACAGAAAGACAGAAACTTGGTCCAAGGAAGAAAGCACTTCTGTTATGGAGTGCTTTTGCCATCAAAGCGTAGATTTCAAAATAAGGCATTAGATATAAATTTTGTAAAGGAAAATGCCCACAATTGCAAATAAGTGAACATGATTAATAAATCGAAGAAGTATTATTATGTGGCACAAAAGTTTCATCACTATACAAGAGTTGGAGCATAAGCAGTGATGCCGCTAGGCAAAATCAGCGTGGCACAGCGCCATACTGCCCCTTGCCCCGCCCCTCGACCCTGCCACGCAGCCCCTCGGCGCTGCACAAATGCAAGAAACTGAAACCAATAAATGCCAAAAACGTGCGGCTTAAGTATTCATTGGAGCTTATCATTGTGGGGTGAGTGATTTGAAGCCTAAACATTTTAATTAAACTGCTAAGTACATTCATTTAAAATATTAACTAACTGCATCAGTCTAGTTGGTAGCCGTGATGAGCTGTTTATCGCGTTACTCCTTCTGCTTTTTTTAATCTCGTTTTTTTTTTTTTTATCCTCCACTCTGACAAGTCTAGCCTTTTGTTATAGTGGCTATCCCCTTCTAGCCACTATACTTTTGTATTCCTGTGGTCGCTTTACTATCAAACAGCTTCCTCCGCGAGATGCATTCCTCAATAAGCTTTCATGTTTAAATTGGCATTAATAAAATGTTGAGGGATAATACAGATCAACTGTATAAAGTTTAAAAATCTTAATGCAATCATTATTCGCAAATTTATCGTGCAAAAATAGTGCATAAATTGTTGAAAAATATACTTTAAAAACTATTGAAGACTGTACCAACAGATGATGTCTTTTTGTGGAATCACAAAGTAAGGAAAAGATTAGCCTAGAAGAAATTGGAAATCTCAACATGCCCTAATAGTATACAGACTCCGAAGTTAGCATTATGCCTTAAAAATATAAATGTAGGTCACTGAAATGCGCATGTATTTTTAGTAACTTTTAAGTAAGAATTTAGCTGCTTTCAGTCCCTATTGCCTTCGAGTGCGCCATGCTGCCCTTTGTTTCCGTAGCCATCACTGATAAGTTATGGCAATTTTGTGAGAATTCATGTGTGGGTGGAAAATGAAATATACGGACATTTAACATCATCCCAACATATGATAGGTACTTGATATAACCTTACAGGTTTCATGAATTAGAATCGTAAAGCTTGTAATGTTACATTTCATTCTGAAAAACTTAATTCTGAAACAAGATTACACGTTTTATGCAATTCTGAACAGATTTAACATTGCTCTCTGGGAAACAATGGGAAATCACAGCGTCATCTGGTGTTGTGAAAACATACTACGAATACACAGCTTCCTTGAGACATATGACGTTTTGTGAGACCAGACCTTAGCTCCGAGAAGAAAAATAGTTGCCAAGACTTATGTCCCAATCCTTGCAGAATTGAACTACCTGATTAAACACATTCTCCTTGCATAAACCACCCTACTCAGAACAGCTTGCCATATTTTATTATTAGGTCTGGTTAGACTTTTACCAATTTTATGACTCATTAATAATATGACATTTACTGCATTAATAATAATAATAATAATAATAATAATAATAATAATATCAAATCTACCAATAGTACAACATAAATATCCTATTCTCTAAAGATGGCAGACAGATTGTGTTCATAAAACCACATACAATATTAATTAAACTAATTATAAATATTAAAGCATGCAGAAAAAGTAAAAGAAACGCTGTTGCTACGTGAAGGGAAGAGCGGTGCACGGCGGTCGCGTCGAATGTTCAAGTCACATGTGCGATGGAATTTAAAGATGAATTTTCATCATATAACGAATTATAAAGCTTTGTAAAGAATATTCTAAACAAAATTTTGTTCAATTGTGGACATATGACTCTAGAACAATTGAAGGGGCCACAAAAAGAGGACGAAAACGACACATAAATGACGAATTTCGCTTCCCTAATGCTAAATAGAGAAATAAGGAATTAAAGTGACTGGAAAATGGTTTATAAATGATGAGGGTAGCGAAATTATTCCTGCATTTCCTTTGCACGATCAGAAATTTTATTACAGCTAAACAACGAATGAATTTCCCTATTGTAGCTAAAAACTTGAATGACCCCCTATGCCTTTCATGGTCGCAGATCCGTGAAAAAAATCTCGATCACCAACCCGTGGCCGCCGTACACAGCTCTTCCCTTCACGTAGCAGGAAGTGAAGTCATTCCGGGACTGAAAACTCTTACACGGTTCCGTGACTGTAGCCACAGCGTAAAAGAAAATGCCCAAAAATTTGACGTACAGTATATAAAAATTAATGGCATAATTCAGAAATGAAAATGTATCAGAAGTTCAGTTGAAATCAAAGCAGTTTGAGAATATATTATATATAAAAAAAAAAAAAAAAAAAAAAAAAAAAAAAAAAAAAAAAAAAACCCCTTACGATACACCAGTATAGCAAAAACCAGCTCTCACTCTTTAATACTTGGTACACTACTAACTTGAAATGGGCGTGCATAAATAAATAAATAAATAAGAATTCCATTTGCATATTATCTTAATTTTAAAAATTTTCTTATTAACTTACCTGCGTAAACTAAACACTTCCAAATTTTTAAAACCTTGCTATTAAAAATTTGAAACTATGGAAGTAGTCAATAGTTATAGTATGCAGATCAGATCTTGAGCCCTGACCTATTTTACTGCACATTCAGAAAACTAGAATTAGTGATCGCTCAGACAATTTTAAGGTGAGGTTAGGTTAGGGATCAGAGACTTGTAAAGTGCGGACTAATCAGAAAAAAGGTTTAAATAGTTTCAATTTCATGCCGTACATTCATATGATACTTTAGTTTATCTGTCACAACCCAGGTATCAACCAACCATTTAGTCTTCTCACTGCTACATACCTCAAATAGCCCCAAACATCAGACAACAAACTTTCTCAATGCCACACACCTCAGCCCCACCCCACTGGCCACAGGATCAGGATACCACTCAATTCGAGGGTCTTGTTTTACAGCAGATACGTTAACACGTTATGAATGCAGTGTGAAACTAAAACATTTAAAATGTGATTAGTAAGCATTTCACAAGTCATTAGGCCGTGCAATTGAAAATTTTTAAACTATTTTTGTGATTTCCTGCTTTTCCCCATTTGTTGCTTTCGTTCCACTATCTTATAACAATAGGAGAGAGAGGATAAAGCAACAACAGGAAAAGAAAAAGCGGGCAGGCTATCTTCTTCTGATCTGTAGGTTAAGAATGAAGCTACTGGAGAAAAATGATTATAGGCTACAAGAAAGATGCAATTGATGATGGCCCGTGACGACATGCACAGAAACGGTCTGCTCAAGATCACATCTGCAGACTAAGTGTTTGAGCACGTTTAGTATTAACTCATTCGCACCCTTCAACTGGAATAACTTTTTGATATGTACGCACCCCACAATAGGATTTCTGTTCAAAATTTGCAATAAAAAAGGATGTATAAATATGCTGGTCTTTTCAATGAATCACTTTATAAAAATGTAATTTGATTACCGTGTATTTTTCATCAACATTATCCAGTATTTATTCTATTTAATATTTTTTTAAAACGTTACATATTTTTATTCAACTCATGGTTATGGTTTCTTTACAGACTTCAAAACCATGGCTAAACAACCAAAATCATAACATCAACAGTTTTATTTCTTATACATCAGTGGTGGATACAATGAGTAATGAGTTAAAATTAAAAGTTTAAATCTCTGGTAAATTTCATAATAAAACTAGAAAATCATCTAGTTTCACAATGAAAAAGCAAAAGGGAAATATAATGCTGTCTTAAGCATACAAGGAATATTGCAGTTTTATTTGAGTACTATGAGTTTACCAACAAAAATATACATCTTTTAGTATTTAACCTGAAAACACCAATCATTTGTGGTTTACTTGCAGGTTAAAATTTTATCACAAGGCCATTTTGATAGCACCTTAAACCTGAGCAATTCCAATAACTCCACAAGCTACTCGAGCACCAGCATTCCCGGTGGTTTTGCTTAATTCGTGTCCACCTTTACCCAAATCGTCTGGATCGGCGTGTATCTAAAACATGAAAAAAACTTTTAAGTCATCTACATAAAAACGTGCTTAAAAGAATCGACGAAGAAATTTATCTTACCACCATAGTTCGACCAAGTATCGAGTTAGGTCCTGTGAGAGATATTTGCTTATCTTTAATTTCAAATTTTGCAATTCCAGTATTATCAGCAGTCACATTTCCAAGGTCACCTACGTGTCTAAGTAAAAGGTATTTCAAATTTTAGATGTGGGAAAACACTAGTGAAAATTCTAAAGATTGAGATAACACATTGCAAATAGAAAATTCAATTAATTCTAAAGCTTAATGACTGTTTGAAGAGCTACAAATTTTCTAACAATAAAAACAGCTCATCTAATACCTCATTCACACAGCAGTGATTATCACCCTTCCCAGCATAATGTGGCGGCATATCGGGATGAAATTTTTTTTCCTGTTATTCACACACCACGGCCTAGTAGCAAGATTATGAATAGACGAAGAAAAGCATGCTGCTTTTTATGGCATTTTCAAGCCGTTGCCCGGCCATGAACGTTTTCATCGGACCAAACAGATAAAAATCAGAGAGGAGCAAGATTTAGACTGTAAAGTGAATGGCAGATATGTCGGAAGAAACTCACCAGCAGAACGCCATGTATATTTCAGAACACTGACACTAACTTTTTTTGCAGATCAGGTCACTGTAATTTCTTTGATGTCGAGGAGCTTGAATCCTTCCAAACCACATTCCCCTGCATCAATTCAGGATGGTGTACATTTACCCAGGATTCACTGCTAATCACAACCATAGTTCCCACGAAGCAGCACACTAATTTTTAATGGCATTGCAATAATTGCACAGAGAAATTTATTTCCCACACACCTATGATCAATTTCCCACTTATAAAATTATCAAAAATGACCCTTGTTTTGTTTATATTTTTTATTACCTACAATTAACTCTGGACCGTGCAAGTCTCAGAGAAACTTGAGAGAACTTTCGTCACCACTCTCCAGAAATCCACGCCCATCCTCTGCAGAGCGTATCAAATGATCCAATGATATCCATTTGGTTTTCGGCAGTTTCTTTTCAAACCTATCATGCATTGACTTTCCGAAATTGCAGTTTCTCACGGACAATGTCGTACACTGTTGAAGGGATTAGAGGTTGGCCCAACGTGGCAACTCGGTGAGGTTTACCAAAAAAAAAGAAAACCACAAAAAATTAAGAAATACCGGTTACATACAGGGTGATTATAATTAAAGTTACGATTTCAACAATCGATAATTTGAAAACTACTCGTCAGAATGACCTGATATTTTAGCAGAACAATCGTGAGGGCAATGGAAAAACAGTTCGGCAACAATTTGTTTGGCGAAGGAAAAAAAAATAGTTCCAAAATCTGCCGATAGATGGCGCTGGCAGGGTAATGTCAGGGGGAAAACCAAAAATGGATTCGTGAAACACAGGAATGTTGTTATCCAAAAGAAACAATAGAGTTAAGGGGTTTACGAAAAATTTATTAGCGAAAAGACAAGGATACGCGTTTGCAGCGACAACAGTGATAATGCCAAAAAAACGGAGCTTCATGGAACAAACATCTTACTGATGATTAAGGCAGTTGTTGTTCGATATGCCCTCCACCTTATTCCGCTACTAATTGGAAGCACAAAATGGCATGCTCCACAACACGTATTACAATCATTGTCATGTATTAGTAATTTGCATATCTCCAGGCAATGTGAACCCTGCCAGCGCCATCTACTGGCAGATTTTGCAACTATTTTTTTCCCTTCGCCAAACAAAATTCTTTGCCTCAAGATTGTTCTGCTAAAATAGGTCATTCTGAAGAGTAGTTTTCAAATTATCGATTTTTGAAATTGTAACTGTAATTATCACCTTGTATTTCGGCTTTCAGGTATCCATCTTTTCTTTTTTTTTTTTCTTACACCGCTGAAGATGGGTACGTGGGACCCGAAATATGCATCCAGATCCAGTATTTCCATTTTCCTCCTCATTTTAATCCCACCGGCTTTGATGGCAGAGAGTGCTAAAGAGCAGGTCTTGTCACTCTCAAGACTAACGAGTTGCGAGATCAAATCCTGCTGAAGGAATGGATATTTACGTTTGTCCCTTTACTAACAAGCTTGGAAGGCCAAGCAAAACTTCCCTTGCTAGATTAAACTTCAAGTAGATGCAATGGTTATTTAAAATCCTCAAAACCAAATAGGAACAAAAAGGGGAGACTAATATCAATTTTAAGAATCATTAGGGTTAAGATAATAATGGAAAAAATGGAAGGGAAAATTCCTTCAAACTGGGATTCAAGCCAGGGACCACAAGTATCACGCTCGTTGCCTCTACCACTGCAGACATGGGATAGCAAGGCTGTCTCCAAGGGTCCTAAATACTACACAGTAGTCAAGATGGAGGCCCAATGATAGGGTAGGCACCTGACTCGCAGATCAGGAATTCCTCCTTTTCAAACGATCAGAGCTGATAAAAACTCGTACAAAAGTAATACTTAAACTGATAAACAATCTTATTTTGATAAGGAATATGATGCAAAAGAATGAATTATTTACCTTCTTTGATCATCAGGTCCTCCATGATCACAGAGGCTTGGATTGAAATGAGCACCTGCACTTAGGCATCCTATTCAAAAGGGGTAGGAAAAAAAAAAAAAAGCTTTAAAAATTAGCATACACTCCATCCCTTATGAAAATAACTTTCAAAAATAAGAATGAAAAATTTAAATTGCTGGTGGCATCTTCAACACTCTCAAGAACGTCAACAGCTATAGTGGTCTAATTTCGTTACTGATGGTTCAGGCAGCAGACAATTCGTTACTAATCTCGATGTGTATTTTCAAGCAAGTCACTTAGTTCAGTAGCACACATTCACATGGTTTAGCTTGCTCAATGAACCTTGTCTGTACTGCAGATTGATGGTGTCGCAATCTCTAAGTCAGACGGTTTTTGTGTTCCGCACATTAAATCAGCTCAGATACAAGTCAGAAGATCAACCTAGATCGCATGATTTGGTCAGATCTGACTTGGACAGATTTGAATTGCCAAAAATGGCTATATCTTAAAAGTAAATTATACTGTCAAAATGGCTTGAAAGATGAAGATATTGATAATCATGTACCATATATAAAAATTTTCAATTCGAGCCCAAAATTAATAAAATATACGAAAAAAACTTTCTTTTTAACACCTCATTGGCGTCATTATCACAACATGTAACAAGTTTGAAAGAATTCCAGATGTGTGATGAACACATGAAGTCACACATGGCAACGTGTTATCTCTTACTATCGGGTTGTCAGGGGAGCTATAGGGCATCATAATGGAATACAACTTAGTTGAACTATGAAAACTAGAGCGATAGTAAACTGTAGCAATTTTGATAACAGTGCAGTGGTATTTAAGGACAGTTTAACAGAATTAAATGCTACAGGACTTCAGCGATATACAGTCCCATGCAGGATCTCCTGCAATATACATTCGCCCCCCCCCCCCCCTTTATGACAGTATATAGGCCTATCTCAAGGTAATCTAGGAATATACAGTAAACTCCGTGTAATTCGAGTCTGCAAATTCTTGTTCTACTTAATTGCAAGGAACGTTTGATATCCTTTACATTTACTTTAAAATATTACCGCCCAATTCGAATCAATCATCAAGTTCATTTCGTAACCACTAAGTATTTTTCATTGCCTAATTCAAATGTCATAGTTACTCCAAAAATAATTTACGACTAATTCCCAGATTGATCTGAACAAGAACTGTACTACTAAAAATATATTTGGCCGATTGCTCTTCTACTGGATTATCCAGTAGCCGGACTGGATGCAGTAGTCAATCCGCTTTCGAGATTTGGCGCTAGCTTTCCATTGGTGCTTTAAGTATATACAGGGTGATTCAGAAAGGTAGTTCAAGAATGAAATACCATGTACAGTTTGTAACGGGAACAATATTTTTGCTATAAACATGGGTCCGGAAATGCATCCTTACGGAGATAATGCAACTTTTGACGTAGCGACAAGGGGAGGGCGATTGCAAGGGCTCTGTTTTTTATTGAAATACTATAATATTTCCTAATTCCATTTATAAATAATTAAGACATCTAAAGCAGGAGTATCTTCTGCTGTGTTTTGAATTGTTTTTTCCCCGTTCTGGACTGCGGTATTGTATAATGGAGGTGTTAGTGCGCGCAAAATATGAAAATGTTCTCCTTTTATGCTCCAGTGCTCTGAGTCATTTTTTCATTACACTCTGATAAATATTCTACCTATTGCTAGAATATAAATGTAGAGGTTGAAATATACAAGCAGTCTGAGATATGTAGCTGCATAAGAAAATTATTTATAAGATCAGATATACATCGCTATTTTGTCAAGTTGCAATGCTCTTCATTATGAGAGCAGCCTGCTATAAATATTATTTCATTAAATTTCTAATGTCTGCAAGTGCCTCATATTAAACAGATAATTTAAAGGCAGGTTTCTATATTATGCATATAAAATAAATGGCGAAAAAGTGTCAAAAGTTTTAACGTTATTGAGTTTTAAATTTCGAGTTGCGTGCACTCCATATTAATTCCGATACAGAAGCCAGAAATGGCATATTGCGGTTTCGAAACGTTAAGCAACAACTGTGTGGCCCTGAGCACTCAAAACGATTAATGAATAGAAAAATACATGAATGATGATTCACATATTTCAGGAATATAAAAAACAATTGAAGGGGGAAATTTGTCATTGAAGAGTTTTTACAGTTATTGTTTTATTCATAAGATTAAAAAGAATGAGGATAAAAAGTCCTGTCGGTCCTATATTAAGAATCCGTAATCTTTGAAAGAAATCACGATCTTTGCATTCCATAAATATATTCCATCAGGAAACTGGGAAATGAATTTCTATTAGGAATCAAATAGCCTCTAATAAGATAAGGAACAAGGATTACAGTACTCGACCTTGAAACGAAAAGATGACGATGCATGACTTAACAAATATTATCAAAAAAAAAAATAGAAAAAGTCTGATATCTTTAATATATTTAAAAAAAAATATTTTAAATTTCTATAATACCATTAGTATTGTCTCCAAATTCATGAACATGAAAACCATGTAAACCTTCTTTCAAACCATTAATTTCTCCAGTCAAACAAACCGGGCCATCGGCTTTCTGAAAAGACAAACCACCATTTAGATTGTTATTATTATATAATAATTTTATCCTTATCTTATAAGTATCATCGATAACTCGTCGAGCTATTAACCAAAGAATATATACTAAATTATATAACCCCAACAAGATTATCGAGATCATTACATTAACAATTTGATCAATGACGGCGACCTTAAGGTTAATCAGTTTTTAGGCTTACATAAGAGCCGCTAAGTTTTAACTGACCTCTTGAATAAAATGTACGGTTCCTTTCACAACTTCTCCACTTAAAACGCAAACTGCCTTTAAGACCATCGTGTCGGGTTAAGTTCTTCAGATATTACTCAAATTCGAACTACGACGTCAAGGAACAAGTCGTTGGAAGTGAGTTTCTAGAAATGAGCAAAAGCCGAGAACCGGTCACATGGTAGGCTACGGTGTCGCCCTCGGAATGAGGCCTCATAAATATTTTATGGTGCAATAAAAATCTAATAAAACAGTTATATTTTAACACTATAAAACTAAAGAATTGTATTATAAATTTTATGATAACATAAAAGAAAAGGATAAAGAACGTATTTTGAGGAGATAGAAATAAACAACCTATTTTTATTATGTTTTATTTACGTATGTAATATTAGCTACTACAGCTTAGTTTTCAAGAGGCAGAAATTTCTCGCTAGATGGCATTTCGACTTGAGGATCATTGACTTTCGATTTCGCATAATACTTTCATTTTCTTTATTTTTATGAGAAGAATAATTTATAAAAATTTCAAATGACGGTTAGGCTGATATGAAACCATTAAATGACACTCAAATATGTATTTAAATTAAAAAATGTTTATCAATTCATGTTTTAAGGCAGAAAGAATACCTTCTATATTATAACATGAATATTTTTATAGTATATTTACCGCCAAAGCAAACATAAAATAGTTGATATAAAATTATTCTGAAAAAATTTCAGAATAATAATATTATCCTACATTTAATTATTATCATTTCGGGCTTTATATACTATAATAATTTTTTTAAATATCAACTGATACTTTAATTTAGCATTTTTAAAGTTAAATCAGAAAGAACTAATTTGTGAAAAAAATATAAATTTAAAAAAAATTAAGTAAACGCTTTTATTTTAAAAAGTGCACTTAAAAGTAAAAAAAAGAAAAAAAAGAAATAAATAAATAACTAAATTTAAAAAATTGTTTAGGACACTTTAATTTTATTATGATGCATTTTCATTTTATTTTAAAATAAACGATCCGCTATCCTTTTACCTTTTTTAAATTATTTTATTTTTTTACTTTAAGTGCACTTTTTAGAGTAAAAGTGTGTGCTTAACAAGTTTTTTATTTATATTTTTTATTTTATTGTTATCGCTTTTTATAGAAAAAAAAAAACAACCCAAAAAACATGCTTTTATTTTATTGTTATTAAATAAACTGGAGTCGAATTTCATTCTTACAGACATCGTTAGTATTCATTTCCAATTTTAATTGTAAAGCTTAATTTCCATGCACGCGTTTTGGACGCATTTATAACTGCGTCTCGACTCAGAAAGCAAATGTGCATCTTGGACGCACCAGACGCACATTGCAACAGCTCTTGACGCATTTAATTCGAACGCAAGTATTAGTTTCCATGCATGCGTGAAGTCTATGCAAAAAGTTCAACTGCGCATGCGTCATGAGTTTATGTTTTGCAATTTTTCTCGTTAGAGGGAGAAGCTTATCTCTAACCATCATGGCCACCACCTTTTATCGTATAATATTGGCCGATTAAAAATTTCCCCGATCAACATTTCTTCAAATTCTCTTTCTTCAGCCTTGTTTTAGCGAAACGACGACTGGACTGAACGTCTTTTGTTAGCAAAGCAAGTGCGCTTGCGCAAAACAATCATGTGATCTAGAAAGATTTGAGACGCATTTACAAGTGCGTCAAGAAGTAGAAAGGCTATCTACTTCACTTTTCTGCGTCCAGACGCATGAACTCCAGACGCACGTCAACCAAGACTCGGAGACGCAGATATCTATTTCCATGACACGTGCGTCAAGACGCACCAATTTATGCGTCTAGACGCAGAGACGCAGTTAAAAACGCATGGATGGAAACTAAGCTTAAGGGTATCGAGGAAAACGCCTAAATTGACGACTAAATCTTCTTTTGGGGAGGGAATTGATTTAGTTATTTGAAAACGTCATTGTTTTTTTTAATTCCATAACTGAACACGCCCCTTCAAACTTTCGTTGGACAGAGTACAGTTTATGTTCTGTAAAATGGACGTTATTTAATGACTAAATATAGATTGTATATACTGCAGAATAAAACGTGAGCGAAACAATGAATGCTTTTACACCATTGAGAATTGCAAAACAGATCGATTTGGCAGACTCAAACCACAATAAAACCCACTTTGAATGTATGTTTCTTTCTATATGGTCATTATTAAGTTTTAAGCTACCTTCAATTAAAAACGACCTTCAGCAGAGTCAATATCTTCTATTGAATCTGCCATGGTCTTTCAATCTTCTGGTCTGTGCACTTCATTGTTGGCCTGTTGTCAAGAGCTCTGACATTTACTTTTGCCGCTGCTTTTACTGAAGATTAGAGTTCATCAATATATAAAGCTTGCGACAAGTATTTAGTTGAGAGCTATTTGGTTACAAAATGGTGCCCTAGAGTTCCACTGTTAATGATCGTTTACAAATGATTGGCTACAACAAAGGCTTAGGTAAAAGGAGTGTTGTTCCCATTCGTTGTGCTCCTGAGTGTTCCACGTAAATGTTTTTCATGTTTGATTACAAAGAGTAAGATGGTTAACACATGAGATTTTGTGACGTTGTGTTAACTTGGAAACCAGCAGTTTTGGCCTTTGTGAGGAATATGGATGTTATGTCTGATCAAAACCAGGAGATTCCACATGCATTTCATATAACACATGACCTCATTCCCAGACTTTTGGACCCTCTGTATAATTCTCTGATGCAGATTATAATCTAAATTGTTCTCATTAATATGAGTAATATTGATTATGTAATCAGTTGCCAAGAAATATAAATATAAAATAATTCTATAAGGAAAAAACCTATTTCATATTTTCAATTAATATTTACATTTCTAATTTGTTGCATTGAGATTGTGGATAATAAAATTTAAAATTAAAAAGTTTAAGTGAAATTTAACGTATAAGAAACAATTTCAAGCCAAAAGTTGTTTTATACGAGAATTTTATTCATAAATTTATTTTCAGAAAGGTTTTCATACAAAGTTAATAACTATTTAAAGAAAAAGAAGAAGAAAAATCACATTTGCTGCTACAAGAATGAACGCTCTATGAGTTTTAAAGAGAAGAGGAAAAAAAATAGTAAAAAAATCATGTGAATTACAATATACAGCAACCTTTATGTATGAAAACCACTCTGTCGTCATTTTTGAGTTGTTGCTTTAAAACAAAAAAAAAACAAAACAAAAGAGAATAGAAAAGAAAAGTGAAAAGCTCTGAAAATTGAGATTCGTAGTTTTTGCATTTGAATGGCTTAGTTTTTTGGACGAACGACCGAATTGAGTGTCTGCAACAGCTCTTCACAGTTGTTCCTGTTGTTCCTGGAATTTTTCTCTATTTTATTAAAAAAAAAAACCCTTCCTCATAGATGAAACAACTCCAATGTTTATTTTGTTTTCTTATAGAGTTACTGCTAATGTTCATTCAGTCTCGTGTCGGAGCGAACCGATTTGTGGTTTGGCATTGCAGGCACAAAAGAGATCTAATTTTTTTTTGACTAAATTGTAATTTCTTGTTTTAGGGGGTTTCGGATTTCTTTAAATTCTTCCTTTTTTTTTTACATGTGTCTCGTGTTGCCGAAGTTGAGACCGCTTTGGTTGGCGCCCTTGTTGGTGCCGTATTGGAGGTTGATGATGCCTTCGCCGGCTCGGAGTTGTTCTTCGGAGAACTGGCGCTTGTTCTCATCCGACAGTTTAGGTCCTAAAACTGGGCCATGGTACTCAGGATGAATCTGTGCCTGTAAAAGTGTAGAACACAATCAAAATATGAGAATCAACCAACGAAATCAACTACCGCAAACTCAAAAAATAAGGCTGTGTCTTCTGGAAGGGAAGGTCAGAAATGGCTCTTGTAGAATTCATTTAAAAGGAACAGACATTACAAAAAAGGTAGAAATTATTTTAAAAAATTATAAATGACCATTCTGCGTATTTATTATTCATTAATACCGACAGTAATTAAGGGGGAAACGCCAAACAAACTGATGCGGCATGCAGTGAATCGATATTTGACTTTTACCCTAAGTCGCACTTTCACAGACCAAAAAGCACTTTAGTTTTGCATGGATTTATATGTCCTATCCAATATTATTTACTACTAGTAGTTATTACTCATGGCTTCGCTCGAGCGCGCCATCTGTTGAGGGAAATTACAAGGCAAAAGCAGGGAATTTCAAAAAGACTCAGGAAAGCGGTGTTTTCCCGTGGGAAAAGAGATATTTTCCCGCGGTAAAAAGTAGCCTATGTCACTTTCGAGCCCTCCGACTATCTCCATACAAAAAACCACATCAATCTATCGCTCCGTATCGACATGAAAGCAGGACAAACAAACAAATACACTTTCACGTTTATAATATTAGTATTAGTATGAATGGATTATCTTATTTGCATTGTTCCTTAAAATTTAAATCTATGAAGAGATTTATTCAAGGATTAATTATAAAGATCCAAACATAAATAAAAGGTCAATGGTCCAACGGTTGTACTAAACAATAATAATAGCAACCAAAAGAAGGCCAAAGTAGAGTAACTAATTAGATAAAAGAAACAGAGTCTTTGAACCCTTAAAAATGCACAAAATTAGTGAAGAGGCAATATGGGAATACAGTGGTGGTAAGCGGACTAAACCTCAAATTCGTTTGGCAAAGATAATAAAAGTGAAGAAAATAAACTATGGCTAATTTAAATAAAGATAATGATTTCCGAGTCCTTAAGAGCCTATTTCCATTGAAAGTCGTTTGACTTGCATTGTAGGGTCTCAAAGACAAATGGTCCCAGTTATTACAATGTGACAATTGCTGGAATCATTTTATTTTCAGTTGCACCCTATGTAAATCCATAGTTTTGTTAGCTAAGTTTTGGAATATATTAGCAAAACACGAGGCTACAGGGACAATTTCATTACGCGCATGGATACATCAGACCCCTGTGTGAAGTTTGTTGTAACTAGTCCATGTTTAGCATTTTTTTCTTTTTCAGAACAATGGCCTCATACAGCCACGCAAATGATCGTCCATTAACACATGCTTAAAGCCATATCATTGGGGATATAATATTAAACACGAAATAACAGAAAGAAATTGCCATGCTAAAGGACACTATTAAAGGTAATCCGAAGTGTGTGTTTATTAGTGTTCTTACCGTGCGACCCAAAGCAAAGATGCACTGTGTAACTTGTGGAATATTTCGTCTCTCCCACAAGTCAACTGTTTGGAAGACGTCGATCTCAGGGACACCGTACACTTTGCACATTTCCTGGAATTTGTTAATGTTCTCCATCAATTTGAATTGTCCACCGGATGTGTTCACTTTCTGGATGCAGCCTGGCATCAATTTATTCATAAGTCTAGGAAATAATAATGAAAAAAATAAATTAAAAAAGGAGCTACTCGTGGAAAAATATACATATTTAGAAAAGCTCAATCTTCAAAATGGACTTATTAAATACTTTAAGGTAACTATTACAACTTATATGTTTAGGTCAAACTTTTCAAGCGCATTTTGACCAATTCTTCAACACCTACAGCTTTGAAATTTGGTCTAGTAATTAAGTTTCGATAGCGATATAATATTTGATAGAAAATTTATTAAAGGGTTTAAGCACGGCCTCCTAGAAACTACCAGGCCTGAACATGACGTCAATAATGTATTGTTGAAGTACTAAGATTGTGACGCTGAACTGACTTCTGCAATAGCACCACTAGTTTGACGTAACAATGTTTTATCTTTTCCATGTTCAGCCAACACCACCTAGACAGAAGGCCTGATAACGGAAACATCATACATTGATACATCATCATCAGTCGACCAAATTTAGGGCTTATTATTGGTGGAAATAGGATTAACAACGGTCGACTAATGATGATGTAACAATGTATGACTTTTCCGTTATCAGACCTTCTGTCTAAGGGGTGTTGGTTCAGCCCTGGTATTTTTTTAGAAGGCCGTGGTTTAAGGTCATTGTCAAATATCAATAAACCTGCAACTGAATGGTTATCACGCAAGCTCGGAACAATCTGTGACGATATTATCTGACCACTTGTTAAAAATGGACTTCGCACGAGGCCAACGAGAGACAGGCCAGGGCACTCAAAAGTCACATGATTCATCGGGGTCCGGCCAACAATTCATCCTTCATTGTCTCCATCTTGGATTTTAACAATCAGTAATTTTTCGTTTGTTGGAAACAATGAAGGATGGATTGTTGCCCGGACCCCGATGATCATGTGACTTTTGAGTGCCCTGCCCTGTCTCTCATTGGCCTCGACTTCGCACGAGGCTAACGAGAAAGACAGGCTCCGGCATTGAAAAGTCACCTGACCAAGATAGTTCTATTAACAATGTAACTTTCATTGTTTCCATCTTGTATTTTAACAATCACTGTTTTTTCCTTTGTTGGAAACAATGAAGGTTGGATTGTTGCTAGACCTATTTTGATCAGGTGACTTTTCAGTGCCGGAGCCTGTATTTCTCGTTAAGGCTGTTTCACATTACCACTTTTGCGAACGAAAATCGGACGACAAAATACAGGCCGAATTTCGGACGGCAGAAATCTCGTCGGCACACGACAACCGTCAACGAATCAGGCGTCCGAAATTCGCAGGTTGCTTTCACATTGACAGTGCTGTCGGCATGCGCAAAGAAAACAAACATGTCTGTCGGGTATCGTGATTATCGATCATCATCATCATTAATTTTAAGAAAGAAACGTTTATTGTTTGCAAGGCGGTGCATTCTGCTAAGCAGGCAAAGAATATTAACATTTTTAAAAGCATACTGTTGTTCAGCGAAATAATATGGAGCTATTTTAGTTAACTTCATTAATTTAATAATCTCAACAATTAGACATTTTATAAACATAACTTATTTTCAGTATCTCTTTTATAACTGCAAACATTCCATCCGAGAAAAACACTGAACAATGATAGACAGACAACAATATTCTTCTTCCTCGAGCATACGTAAACAATAGCTTTAAACGTCATTTTTGATTGGCTCTCGCATATGGTGGAATCGGTCCGATGCGAAAAATATCTAATCGAACTGGACGCATGATTTTCGCATCGTAAGCATCAGGCAACCGACAGTCGGTCGTTTCGCATGTAATGTGAAAGCTACATCGGGCTGCGAAAATGCCGTCCGATATTTTTTCGTCCGATTTTCGTTCGCAAAAGTGGTAATGTGAAACGGCCTTTAGCCTCGACTTCGCACGAGTGACGTAACAGTTTGCTCCACCCCTTGGCAACGCGCCATCTTGGTTCCACACGTGTCGTTGCTAAGCATTAGATATGCTGATTCTGACACTAGTTTGGCTACCTAAGTGATCAGAATGTCTGCAATAAAACTATATTTTATTGCTACGTTTTTTATGACGACCCAAAATTAATTTCAAAAGGAGAAAATGATTTAATCTCTTCCTAGCAACAGCTGAGTGGAACCAAGATGGCGAATCACTAAGGAAGTGGCGTCTCTTCGTGCGAAGTCCATGAAAAACAATGGTAACTCTCAAACATGAATTACGTTTGAAATGTCTGTTAACAAGTAAGTCAACTAGAAAGACAGACCCTGGAACTCAAAAGTCACTTGACCATTTAGTCCACGCAACAATGAAGAATATATTATTGCGTGGACTAAGATGGTCAGGTGACTTTTGAGATGTCTCTCTCGTAGGTCTCGGTTAACAAACCTACAGGTCTTTTTCATTTGTTACAGAAAGTCGTTTTTAATTGAAGGTTCAACCGGAAATAGCTTAAGACTTAATACTAAGCTTATTAAGAAAAATACAGACTTCAAACTCGATTACAGACCTTTTTTCATATTGCATTAGTACTTTTCACAAATATTGAATCCATATTTATAATAAATTGTCTAAATTCACAGAACAGTTAGAGACAATGAATAATTTTTTTTTTTGTAATTGTAAACAAATATTGAAGCAGTTTTATAGTTTTGTGAAAAAGAATGAAATGATTGTGGAAAATATATAAAATGATTGTCAAAAAATTGTATGACCCGAGTCCCCGAAATCGATCAATTTTTGCAATTCTCATTTGTGTAAAAGTGTTTTTGAATAAAAAAAAAAAATAAAGTAAAATAAAATGAAGATAAAAAATAAAAAAAAAAATTTTACTTTAAAAAGTGCACTTAAAAGTAAAAAAAAAAAAAAAAAGTTAAAAAAGGTAATAGTGCGTATAATATTTAATTTTAAAATAAAAAGAAATGCTTTATAATAAAATAAACGCGTCGCTACATTTTTAATTTCTTTAAAATTTTTACTTTGCAATGCATTTTTTTAAAGTAAATGTATGTGCTTAAAAAGTTTCTTTATTTATATTTATATAAATAATTTTATCGAAAAGAAAACTTTCAATTTGTACCTAGCTGAATCTTCTTTTAAATCCTTTTTGGGAATACATAAAGAGTCTATATATAATGGTGAAGCAGCTGTGTTCAATTACAATAAGCTCAAGCTCACAATCTTTAGTATTATCTACAGCATACTCGGTATTACGGATTATAGCTTGCTGTATATCATCATAGAATATTAAATATCCAACGATTTTATTTCTCAAAGGGATAGAAGAACCTCGCATCATAGTAATGACTTCATATTGCTCAACTACTTCCATACCTTCATTCAATTACAACTTTGTAAAGATTTAAGAAAACTGTGTTCTTTTCGAATTCTTTTCTTAAATTAAACGTTGACAAATTCTTTCCATTGTACCCTGACTTACTTGCAAAGAACTTGACCGTCGCGGAGCACTTCTTCGTAAGGAACGTTGGGCAATCGCTCTCCGGTGACGGCCTCGATCCATTCAAGCACTTCTTGCTCGGCTTGTGGGTCACGTTTGCCGGCAATCTAACGGTTAAACAACGAAAACGCATAAGAAAATAAATATACAAAACCTTTTATGTATATTAAAATGATATAAATTGTCTAATCAAAAGTCTTTATAAAGCGTAATTTACTTATTCTAAGTATGCAATTTAAAGGTCACCTCTAGATGTACTCCATATTATGTAAGAATGAATTAAGGTAAATACTTTGATTTTTAATAAAATAAAATAAAATAAAATAAAATCGTAAAACTTCACGATGAAAAATCTAATTTTTCTTTGTTATTTTTTAAAAATTTAATTATATTTAAAAAATATCTATAAAAACTCGAAACTTAAAAGTTCAATAAAATTCTTAACGAGTCGAGCTCATTTGGCATGCACATTCTTGACCTTGCTTCGGTTACTTTAATGTCTGATTTTTGCCTTCACAGGTCATAGGGCGTTATAATAGAAACAAATTAACAACGAATATTACATTCCTTTATCTAACACACAAAACAGAGGATTCTTTTTAGGAGAAACAACAAATTATTACGAGAACGATTTCACATTTCTCCTACCTTCCTCGCAATTTGAGCACTCAAACCGTATTCAGGACCTCTGTAAGCCATTTTTAAAAATAAAATTTTCTACTCAAAGAAAACCACTTTTTTTCCTCTAGCGAACCACTTTCTCGCGAGTAGCCGCCTTAAATGACAGCGAAAATGCGCAAAGTGGAGTAGCAGGGCAAAGAAATTACATGAAAATTCAGGACTTTTAAGCGAGACGTAACTGTCCCAAATTTACCAACGCTGACGTCACTTTCGAACGACAACTGGGTCTAAATTTAGGAGGCAAAAATGGAGTCTGGACGTCTTCCGGGTCCTTTCGGGGAACATGATTGGCGCCGTTCTTTCCCACCTACATGTGCGTTGCTCTTGAAATTTTCTTCTCACTTCTTCCTCTTCTCCTCTTCAGTCCTCCCCCGAACACCTTCTCGGCTAATATGGAAAACACTGAGGCAGGATTCTCATTACTTGTCATAACTGCTCAAAGAGACTACTTTAAGGGAGGAGATAGAAATCGAAGCGAGTGTTCTTCATTCTTGTATAAACAAGCAAATGCTCAACCAACTATCTTCCGTAGAGTAAAAGAGGAAGGAACGCATTCTCTCTCTCCGTATAGCAAAATACAAAACATCACCATGAACCAAACTCACATACTCTAATAAAACTGAAACCCAGCAAAAACTTGAAGTTTTATTTATTTATTAATTCCAAGCTAGATAGTAGCCCCTCTTCTTCTTCGCTCGTAAATCCGCCCCATTATCTAAGCTTTGGCCTGAGAGCAGAGCCGTTTCGCCTAAATTTAGCTTCCCCATCACAAAAAAACGCATTGAAATCCATGTGCCGACCTAAAGCTTCCGTAAAAGATAAACGAGCTTCTTTAATTAAGCGCTTGTCAATTTTTTTTCTTCAAAGAAGCTTTTTTTTTTCCCTTCAGTCCTGCACTTTCATTTATTTTTCATTCGCACTTTTCTCCAAGACAATTCCCTCGCTCGGATGTTTATGTTTTTCTTTGGCCTCCCTTCTCTTTCACTTTGCGTACTCAACAAAGAATCTGACTCTACTAGAATTTAAATCATTAATAATATATAAAAACCTATCGGAATTTTTTTTTAAATCACTCTATCTATATAAAATAATATTAGAAATTAAATAAAATATTATTTCTTAAAATTAAATCGATCTATAAAAGAACCTAAGTGGGCGTATGCTAAAACATTGCTAATTCCAAATTAAAGTGCTAGAAAAAGATTAATAACCTCAAAACAAAATCGAAGTGAAAAATTAGATAAATTAATAAAAGTAAATAAAAATTTTCGTGACTCAACTTTGCATTGCCAATGGTATCAGCACGTTTTGTTTAATGATCGACCGAATGCAATGTCATTCATTTTTTTATCATTAATACTTTTCATGTTATTAAATTTTTCATGTTCAACGTTCTTATGGTCAATCCTGAAATGCATTTTCAACATTTCTGCTACAATTCGGCAAAATAATAAAAAATAGAACATCCTGATTGTTACAACCCCACTTACAATTCAACTTGACCAAGATAGCCATAGTTAACTAACTAGAAATGCCCTAGACATTCGTTTGCCATTATCCAAACGCGAATACCTTCACCTCCGGGTCTCTTAGAATGATTTAAAAATTTGGTTTACTATATCTATACTTATCAGGTCTATAGATCCCGATAAGCAATCAGAAGATCTTTAAAAAACTTCTTATCTGTCAATCTTAATACTAACCTATGATAAGTTAAGTGCTAACATAACTTAACTTAACCCATAGCTGACACAATAATAAAAATGCTTTGTTTAATCACCGTTTAATACTTACATGAATGTACACTGCATGTTACTGGATTTTATTCAACTTATTGTATAGTCTCTTTAAATAAACCCCAGCAATCATTATTTTACCTATCAACTAACTTACTCATTTGTAATTCATTGCTTATTTGTATATCAGCACTTGCCCACTAGGATCTAATTCGTCGATCTCTTACCATACCGATCCTCGTTGGGCGCTTATGTACTTACCATCGTAATTAAATAACTAACTAACTAAATAAATAAATAAATAAAATTTTCATAAAATATCTTGAATATCTATAAATCTTATACAAACAAAATTCGCTATACTTGTGTTTACTTTGGCTAGAAATTTTTTTGAATAAACCAATGCAATTTTTCCATTTTCGTTCAAAATTTTATCGACTTCAAAGGAGTTTTGCTCCAAATTTTATAACATGCCTGAATTTTATATTAATCAGTCATTTTAACAAAATTCTCCTTTATATGGATAATATGAAAATAAATAAAGTAAACATTAAATAAAAAAAAAGTAGATATAGTTCACCAATTACAGTCCTAATTGATGCAATGAGGATTTTAAAGGAGAGAAGTTTATATATGTTTTTGAAGTGAAAATCTTGAAGAAGGAAATTGAAGAGATTTGAATGAGAAAAACTTATAGAATTGAAATAATGGCGAAATATCTTGAAGAAGGGATAAAATGATGTCTTGGAGAACTGTGATAGGTAAAAACGGCTTTTGGAAGAATTTTGGACATCATTCCTTCAAAAAAATATCTTCCAAAAAACGTCTTCACCCATCACAATTCTTTTTGTTGTTAAATATTATTGTTTTTACTGCCTTGCGTTTTTATTAATATTACTTAAAATAAAAGATTAAAATAAATAGTAAAAAAGATTCAAGGAAGGATTGTATTGGTGAAATTTTTAATTATTAAAACAATGCAAAATAATAAGAGAAGTATTTTACTTGAATATTATTATTGATATACTCAACATAGAGATCTGTAAGTGTTGAAACGCGTCAGCCTCTCTTATTAAATTAGCTTGTTTTAATCGTTTTCTTTATTACGTTAATATTATAAGGTTAACGGATTATGAATCTATTCAATATCTTACATAAGCAGATAGGGTCATCTAAGGATGTAACGATACAATACTTACGTTGAGGTATGTAATTAAATGGCAAGTTAAATTTTCCAACAAAAAAATATTATCAATTAAAGTATGGGAAAATAATTTATTGTATCATTTCACTTTGGAAGTATTTATAAATTATATTTAAATGAATATGGGAATAATCAGTTTAATTCCATGATTTAATGTAGAAATTAATTAAACAAAATAATAAATAATAAAATAATAAAATAAATAATAATGATGATGAAGAAAAGTCACATCATCTAGATCCCAAAATCGTTGGATTATTATTATTATTTATTTTATTATTTTATTATTTATTATATTGTTGGATTTATTTTACTCACTGGGATCGGAGTTAGAGGGGACCAAATGATCTATGTAAAGGAATGAAATTCAATATGCAAATTCCTCTAGGCAAGATATCAATCTACATTACTAAAAAATTTGGGCCAAATTGTCCCAGTGGGTTGGAGTTGTGGGGGTGGCAGTCACTTGGTCTATTAAATTATGGAAGTAAGTTTATTGTATATCTAAAAACATATTTATACAATGGAATAGAATTTTAATTTTTTGGCATATAAAACCAAATTTAAAATTGCATTCCATTGTATAATTAATTTTTTTGATATACAAAAAACTTGTCAAATTTTTTTTCTCAGTTTAATTGTTAATATTTTGTTTGAGTACATTATTTATGTATAAGAGTAATATAACAAATTTTGGTTGTGATTGGAAAATATTATCTTATCAATTAAGGGCGAGTTTAAATTTATAGAGAATCTTAAAATTAAATTTTTCCCAAAATAAACAATGCGAATACACCAACAAAGCATTATTTCGATGTCTTAAAACAATTTATAAATATGAACTAAATCTTCTTCTCCTTTCTCTATTGCGAGAACTGTTATGTAAGCTCTTGAAGAACTTTGTCTAAATATGTGCGAGGGCGTGGAAGGGAAAAAAAAAACTGTTAACGAAATCCAGCCAACAGTGTTAAAGAATGTTGCTTTTTAAATGATGAATGAATGCACTTCGTTAGCTTAAAATGAATAGGAAAAGAATATTTTTAGAAGCGTCTTTCTTGCCAGACTTCTAGACACAAAACAGTATCCATTAAATCAATTTGAAGTTAATTTTACTAAAGAAAATTCTAATTATTTCAGACAATATAACGAATTTATAAAAACAGATTTCTGAAGGGCCCTAACCTAATCTGATCTGAACCTATGGAAATTTCCAGTCTTTTAAACTTTATATTCTATATTCTGTGTATACTCCTTTGGAAGTTAGCAATATCCTGAGTTAAAGGCTATATAATACCCTAAAAATCCATGAATCTGATGATATAATGGAGTCCGTGTGAGATTTTTCTCTACCCCATCCGAAATGAACTTTTTTTTGAAATAATCAGTCGCTCGAACAATTTTCTATTTTTGCCTTTGAAAAATGGCATTCTAGCCGCGTTCCTTTGTGAATTTATAAATAGTTGCACCGGCGTTTTTGAATTACCAATTCCTCATTGATGTCGGGTGTTGGTGGTGGGAGGATGCGAGCGAACAACTGCCAGAGTCTTCCTTATGCTCTGCCCTTTAGCGAAATGAATATTTTTAGCAAAATCTCCTTCGTCGCCTTCGTATACAATTCACCTGCCACTTAATCCTCCGGAGACAAAAGAATTAATGGCTCTTGGAACAATCGCCTCCGTATCCCTTGGCTTTTGTATAAAGAGCACCCAAGTGAAAAACATTTCGTCTCAGTCTTATCTCGAGTCCGTCCTAATCGGGCCCGACCATCTCTCTCACTGGTGAAAGGGGCCTTAGAGTAGAGGCCACTCAACTCCCTTTACTGTAAAAAATTGAGTAGTAAAATGAATGGATTAGAAGAAAAGAGGTTACATAGGCACCTTGTTGGCTACAGCTGCGCTGAGTCCGTAGGCTGGTCCTCGGTTGGCCATCTCAAGCGTTTCTCGGCGGGTTTGAAAGCGAAGTTGCGGTGAAAGGAATCGGTACCAAGACTGCTGGTGCACTCCACAGGTTAGATAATCCTGAGTGAACTGTTCAAAACACGACAGCTATCTTAAATCGGATGCCCTGACTTGCCATATATAGCATCAGCCCACCGCGTCATACGCACTCACCCCCATATTCAGTTTCACATGATTAACATAGAAGTTGTAGGCGGCTTGAGAAGACCCACCGGCGATGAAGTTCTGTGCCAAATGCGTCACCAACGCAGGAGGAGGTGGAGGAGGAGGAGGAAGAGAGGAGGCAACACACCATACTCCTTACTATTAACACAACTCTATTTTCACTCCTTGTCAAAAGAAAGAAATAAAGTTTCTTTTTTAAATCGATTTCAAAAGAAAATGAATAATCGCCAAGAAGAGAGAGGCAATTCAAAAAAATAGTCGCTAGAAAAAAAAAGTACGCACCCAAATTGCGAAACAGGTGCCGGATATTGAAAATTTCACAGAAACGTATTTTGCGCATGCTCCGTGGATGGTGATAATGAGAACTGATTGAGACGGAGCCAAACTTTTTGATGAGAGCGAAGGATTTGTGAAAATTAATCGCACAAACGAGTCCTTCTGTTATTCTCAGCGAACTGTCTAGTCGCTAAAATGTTGCCACAGACGCACACAGAAAGATCTTTAGAATCCATTTAAAAATCAATTTGTAAACGCATTAATTAACATCCTCGAGAAATGGTTTTGCGATAAAATTGAAATTTTTTTATCACTTCAACGAAAAATCTAAGCACAAAATAAAAATTCTTGAAAAAGACAAGATTGGTATTAATATAATTTTAATTGGCCTTGGTGAATTTGAAATTAATTTGAATTTAAAATTAAATTAAATTATTTTGTATATAAATTGTGATAAACCTGTCTTTTTCAACAATTTTTATGTTGTGCTTAGTTTTCAGGTTCCTGGTTCGAATCCAGGTCGCAGAATTTTTCCTTCCATTTTTTCAAATATCATCATTACCTGATGTCTGGAGTTCATCTCCAGTTTCTATTTATTATTTATAATGAATTACTGCTATAAAGTGATGATAGAAAACTAAAGCCATGCTTCAAGCTTAGATAAATAAATATCCTCCCGAAACTCTGCATCCATTTAAATGGATGTTGGTTTTAATTCATATAGAATCTAATTTTTGGTTTAATTAGTTAATTAAACTAATTGGATTAGTTTTCAATACAATAAAAACCTCCCGAACATTTAATAAAATGGATATGGCCCACACCCAAGTTAACATTACGCTTAGAGGAGATTAAAAATATTTCATTCATTGATAATCAATTAATTTTGCTTGGACATATTTTTTATTGCCGAGCTCGACATTTCATCAAACGTTTGTCTGGACATGTCGGAGCTTTAAATTCATTCAAAATGATCAAAAAATATTCATTACAGAATAACTCATGAATGTTCTGTGAGGGTTTTATCCTATGCCATACCTCGGCTGTTCATCAATAAAAAAAAATATTACCATAGTAAACGTTGAATTAATAAATGAATGGATTAACAAATAAATTTCTTCCTCGCCAATTAGAATGTTATATTGAGAGTACTCACTAGAAATTAAGCCTTCCGAGGAAGGTATAGGAAAGTAGCGGTTCATCAATTTTTACTCCTTCATCTGCACTTTCTAGCCCCCAATATTTTTTAAACCAAAAATGTATTTTCTCGAACTTGGTATTTAGAAAATATAAAAGAACCCTATTTTCTTCCTTTCTCATCATTTTCGATGGAATGATATATCACATGCCATATGTTGCTATAGTTCTAAAGACCAAGTGACTGCCACCCCAACAACTCCGATCCCACTGAGACAATTCGGCCCAAAGTTCATAGGAATGTAGATTTTGCTTAGAAGATAAGACACATCGAATTTCACTCTTTTGCATACCTAGATACCACATAGATCACTTGTCCCCTCTAACTCCCACCCCCGTAATTCCGACATCAATGGGCCAATCATAACTCAAATAGTGAAGGTACTCATGCGCATAGTAAGCTACATTCCAAATTTCAATCTTCTACCTCAAAAACTGCAGAAATTATTAAAGGGATGGACAGACGGAGATTGTGAAACCACTAAGTAGCTCCATTCTTCCGCTAATTAATAATTAAATACAATGAACCAACAACACCATCAATAAGAAGTCCACAAGAAAAAAGAAACCTATCACCACAAAAAGCATTCAAACTGCCATTAAATTACACACATCCCCACTTATTCCCTTTTCATGAACAAAACTGCCTACATAAGTCTAAAGGCATAAATAGGGGACTGAAGAGAAAAAGTTTATTTGTAAATTCATAAAAAAAAAAAACAAATTAAATAAAAAAAATATTCAAACTAATTATTATAGATCCTCAGGTCTCAAGAAGCTGCCGATGAAAAACGAAAGGAAACCTGGATTTGAACCAGGGACCAGAAGTACTCCGCAAACTGCTTTTCATCCGTATTAGTGAATTAATCGATTAATAAACTGAAAGTGTTTAGAATGGCCCTTTTAAATCACTGAGAATAGCAAAATAGAAGAATATGAACAACCGTATATCACTTCAACATTAAAAAAATACATTGCTCTATCTTCGTAGGACATACGATACATACTGCTAAATTATATACACAATATATATGTACTTCTTAATCCACTTTTTAAAAAATATTGAAAAATTAATTTTTCATAGTCTAATAGAAAATTCGCAAGCAATCCTTCATTCAGAAAGTAACTAAATAATTAAAAAAAAAAAGTAATCAGAAAAGTTCTTAGCCTTATCAGATCTCCTAAAATAATTGGAAATTTTTATTTAATGTAAAATGGCAAGGCACCCAAAGCCATGAAAAGAAAAAATTAAATTCATTTTCTTAAAATTTTATAGAAGTTTAGATACTTCAACTTTGTAATTGATATTCTATTTCCATTATAAAACAAGAAATTAATCCTCCCGAGGAAGCTATAGGAAAGTAGCGGAAGAGCTGAGGTCAACTATTTTTATCCTTTTATCCAGTTTTTATATTCACTTTTTAACCCCCCCCCTCCCCACACACACATTTTTTAATCGAAAAATTGATTTTCTCGAACGTAGTATTTAGAAAATGAAAAAGAGCTCTATCTTCTTTCGTTTCTCATCATTTCCGTTCGAATGATATATCACATGCCATATGTTGCTACAGTTCTAAAGACCAAGTGATTGCCACCCCCCATAACTCCGAACAATTTGGCCCAAACTTTACAGTAATGTTGATCTTGCTTATAGGAATCTGTGCATACCGAATTTCACTCCTTTATATTCATAAATACGCGTAGACCTTTTGGTCCCCTCTAATTTCCGCCCCCGAAACTCCGACCCCAGTGGGCCAATCAAAACCAAACTAAATAGCGAAGGTGCACATACCCATAGTAATCCGAATTTCAACCTTCTACCTCAAAAAATGCAGAAATTATGAAGGGGACGGACGGACAGACAGACGGACATCGTGAAAACAATAAGTAGCTCCATTCTTCCGCTACTTAATAATAATAAACTGAAGATGTTTAGAATGGCCCTTTTAAATCACTGAGAATAGCAAAATAGAAGAATATGAACAACCATATAACACTTCAACATTAAAAAAATGCCTTGCTCTATCTTCGTAGGACTTACCTCTAAATTATAGTACACCATATACTTCTTAATTCACTTTTTAAAAAATATAGAAGAAGTTAATGTTTCATAGTCTAATAAAAAATTCGCGAGCAAACCTTCATTCAGAAGCTTTAGTCGAGAAAGTAACTAAAATAATAATAATAAAAAAAGTAATCAGAAAAGTTCTTAGCCTTATCAGATCTCGCAAAATAGTTGGAAATTTTTGTTTAATTTAGAATGGCAATGCACCCAAAGCCATGAAAAGAAAAAATTAAATTCATTTTCTGAAAATTTAATAGAAGTTTAGATACTTCAACTTTGTAATTGATATTCTATTTCCATTATAAAATAAATGAATATTTCACATTCAACCTAAAGAATATAGAATATTCATTTATCCTTAATTTATACATTCATTCAATTCTATAATTCATCGTTGGTCTAATATTATCTCGTAAATAACGGTATCTTAGTTTTTATTATAATCTATATAATAAATTCATTTCATAAGTGAAGTAAAGTAAGCCTTTCTAAATAACTACGTTTTCTAAGTAAAATTTCAGTGAAGTTTAGCATTGTTTATTTAACTACCATAACCATAGACTTTCCTTAACTAAAGATCACAGTAGCTTAATAATAAAAATTTTCCCTGTGACGGTTTATTTTTAATCGCATAACTGTTTCAAGGATTTTTAATTAGAAACAAGGCTTAAAATTTTCAAATTTTTTTTTTCATTCTGTGTATACGTGGGATTTTTCTTCGTCGTCGTGTAAGAAGGTAAGAATTTCTTTCCCTGTTACGTGTTGGAGCCTTTTCGTAGTTCGTAGCCTTTCCCGTTGAACCAGTTGGCACCGAGTCAGTCATATTTCCGAAAGCAGATGAAAACGTCCCCGAGCCAAGAAAACTCATCCAGAATATTCTCAAATTATGTCTGACATCAGAGACGAGTTTATGTATAAATACATCAAAATCATAGAGCGGTCACCATGTTCTTGGATACTAAACAATCGAGTACTTTTTTTTTCTTCCAAAAATGCTTAAAGCAGCGAAGGTCAAGGAAATAATTAATTATTTAAAAATCCAATTGGATCTGGTTAATTCTTTACTCAGCCTGAATATCGATACATTTTTCAGAGCCCATTTGTGGAAAATAAAAATTCGTTAGCATTATATATCTTGCTTCTTCTTCTTTCGATGTCAACTAATCTCATGTCAATCTTCATCACACCGACTTCTTTTCTAATTCATTTTCATGAGCTGAAGCTGTTGTTTCATCGTCTTTTACCTGTCGTCGTCCATTAGCCGTCTCTTCATCTTCATTAACCATTCCTTCACGCCTTTCTTTCTCTCACTATTCATCTCTCATGTTTCACATGCTGCTCATTAATTATCCTATCATACCATTTCAACGTCTGCTTTTTAAAATGCTCTTTTCGTATTATCTACTGTCTTCTTTTAACAAATTGCTTGCCTATCTATTTGCGACCTATTTCTTCTTCTTCTTCTACTTCAATAAGAATTGAAGTTCTGAGAGAATTGTGTCTTTAATGAGATATTAAACCAAAGGTTTCAAATGAGGAGAGCAATCGTAAAATTTTAGATTGAAATCATAAAAGAAAAATAAGATTGGAAAGAAAAAGTGATTTCCTTTTTCTAAGCAAAAAACAGTTCGATTTCAAATTTCCATATTCAAAAATGACATCCAATCTCTTTACTATGCACTTGACCTCGACCATTTCAAACAAATATTATTAAATACCCTTCACTATTCTAAGAATCTCTCAAAATATATGTTTAAGTTTTCAAGCTATTCATTTATAATTTTGCGCTAAACTCCAATCACGTAGACCACTCAAATGCATTTGTCTACCGATTTTCGTAAAGATTAGCCATCACTTTGGGATGAGTCCTGCTGAAACGAATATGGATGTAAACTGCATACAGATGCAAAAAACGCAGTACATTATTATACTTTTCAATAAGTAAGTTTAATAAATTCTCCTAAGTATAATTAATGACGAAATATATAATAAATTAAAATTTCACCACATTATAAGTTCTAATGCTTCTTTAAGTGATAAAGGTTCGAAAGAGTGGAATCAGAAAGTTGGAAGAAAATACAGGAAATTGACTGAATATGAAAGTCTTGAATGAATAAATGTAGATTGATGAATCAATGTTTTAGGAAAACTGATTGCTGAAGATTTTTTTTTGAGAAATCAAGCATCGAGAATATCACTCATCAACAACCTAATCCGTTCAGATCTTCATCTTTAATCAACTTCCTTTATATTCTTCATTCCTATTCTTCAAGTTCAGCTTTCTAATTTCGCCTTAGAACTTATAATTTGGTGAAGTTTTAATTTACTATATATTTATTACTTTATTTTCGTCATTAATTTTGAAAAGAAGGATTTATTAAATCTAATTGCTGATTATATTACATTACTCCTTCTCTTAAGTAATAAGAAATTAATCCTCCCGAGGAAGGTATAGGAAAGTAGCGGAAGCGCTGAAGTCATTTTACCTTTTTATCTGCACTTTTACTCCCCCCCCCCCCCACCCCATTTTTTTAATCGTACAGTTGACTTTCTCGAACGTAGTATTTAGAAAATGAAAGAGCTCTATCTTCTTTCGTTTCTCATCATTTCCGAACGAATGATATGTTGCTGTAGTTCTAAAGACCAAGTGATTGCCCCCCCACAACTCCGACCCTATTGGAACAATTTGGCCCAAACTTTACAGTAATGTTGATCTTGCTTAGAGGAATCTGCATACCAAATTTCACTTCTATATATGCATAAATATGCGTAGACCATTTGGTCCCCTCTAATTTGCGCCCCCGAAACTCCGACCCCAGTGGGCCAATCAAAACCAAACTAAATAGTGAAGATGCACATGCCCATAGCAAGCTACATTCCGAATTTCAACTTTCTACCTCAAAAAGTGGGAAATTATGAAGGGGATGGACGGACATTGTTAATAATATATAGTCGTACCTCGGAATTCAAACTTTGGAATCTGAACGAAATTTTCAAGTAAATTTTGCTCTCGGAAACCAAACGCCTGGCACGACACAGCACTGTCTATGCTTCAGTTTGTGTTTATTCGTTTTTTCCCCCCTATAAACAGTGAATTAATTATGGTAAAAAGTGTAGTGTTGAAAAACGAAATAAGAGAAACGCTGTTAGTGCAACAATTGCAATTAAAAAGACTCTCAGCGATAAGCATGAACGTGAAATCCGTGTATGAGAACTTCCTATAATCATATGCCCAAAATCAACTGTTTCAACAATTATAAAAAATGATTTGTTACATATACTATAATCACAGTGTACCGTATTTAAGAAAATAAATATTATAATTTGATATTGATGTACCCTGGGACAGATTAATTTAGTATCCATTATTTTCAATGGGAAAAATTGCTTTGGAATTCGATCGCCATCTCGGAACGGATTATATTGCGACGTGCCACAGTATTTTCCTTGTCGACTGTCCATTTTTATTTGACTGTACTTTTTTTGGAAACTGCTTCAATCAATGTGAGAGATAAGACATATAAGAATTAATATTAAAAGTCTCTGAAAGTAGTATCGATTTCTGAATAACCAGTTTCTTTCTAAGATGAATTTTTTTTATTTTATTAATTGAGATTCTAAATCACTCAGGTCAAAAACAAAAAACCTGAAGAAGAGAATCATCATAATTAATCTCCAGGATAAACCAACAATATACTTATAAATAATAGAAAGGTGGATGGGCATAAAGGAAAAAATCCACGACTTGGATTCGAACTAAGAGCATCTAGGACTAAGAGTATTCTCTTCCTACTTTCGAAGACCAGAAACCACTAAAATCAATTAACGAATAACCTGGTGTAGTATTCTCGGCCATAAACTGATTGCAATGCAATGATATTTTTTTAAAATTAGGCATATGTAATAAACATAATTTTTTTAAAAACAAATCTTTTGGAAAGTAGTATTTTATGCAATTTCCCTCGAAGATACTTATTAAGAGTTTCACATCAGATGTTTTACTTTGTGTGTCAATGTCTTATTCCTTATTTCGATAAAATATGATCAAATTTTCTTAGTCTACACTAAGAATTTTCTGAATTATTTAGACAGATTGAGTATTCAGATTTTTGAGAAATGAGATAAGCTTAAATATCGTAACTGTATCAATAAGAGTTTTATAAAAACAGTTTAGTTTTAAAATTGCTTGTTTGAGTTTAATAATGTGCCGGTTTGTATTTTTTTTTCTCTTGCACTAAAAATATTTCATGAGATTGTTTTCATAATTCGATAAGCAAACCTTTTTTTTATATTTAAAAAAAAAATTGTTTGTTTATGTTTACATTTGTGTGCATGCAAGTGTGCGTGTCGTCCTTTCTCATCGGATTTGACCTTGCTTCGAGTCCATTCATTGTGTTTCATTCTTAAGAATCAAAGTCAGCTGCAAATGCTCACACAATCTTTTTTTCCCCTCGTCAAGGAATTATGGGAGAGTTCAGCACGTGGTCGGGACAAGGGGTCAATTTGTGACCCTCAGCGAAACAAAAAGTATCATAAAGCACTCTCTTTGACTGTCATCGCAGCAAGGTGAATTCTCATTTTTACACGTTTCCATTGACACGTTAGAAAGGGAGAAAGAGAGCGGACTCAACGTTGCATCGACATCTCGAAGAAAAACAATGGGTTCTCCATCAATCACAACCCAAAATAAATCTTTCGTAAAAGTGCCTGTGTGAGTGGATCTTAGAAAGAAAAAATAAGTCACGTTTTTGCTTTCATTTCGTTTTTTACTCCAGTGTTTTGTTTGAGTCTAAAAACGGCCCTTGGTTGTCAGGAAGAGAAGTTAATTTTATCCTCCTATATTCCTCGAGGAGGAGAAGAGGGGAAGCTTCCCATTGGCTTTGATACGTAATGCAGAAAAGCCGACAATTAAAGAAGGCGGAGCATTTACGATTTAATTTTTTAAACAAATTTGCTTGAAGAATACAAATTTTTAAATTGTCGATCTTATCAAAGCACGCCTGCGACTTTACAAATACAAGAATCCTAATATCATAGAAACTTGCAATAGGAAACCAGTGAACTGAAAATTTATTTTTCATCGAAAATCGCAACTTTCCACACGGCCGATTCTATATAACGCGGAGTCGGGATAAGAAATAAATTAGAATTATTCTTTACATTTTTATTAAATTTGAAACTGTTAAATATATACTCAACTATAAAAGAATAAATTAATGATGAAATATCAAAAAATGGAAAGATAATTAAATCAACGGTCTTCTTTAGCATTAGAGCTCTGCTGCGGTAGGTTTTCTCCCCAGTTTTACGAGCTTTATGCTTTTACATTCTTTATGCAAAGAGTAGATTTCTACTCAATCGGTGATGCTCTACAATTTTGTAACTGGAACTATTTTTTCTATCTATCAGAGCCCAAATGTTAGTGCTTCTAACTTCTCAGCGCTAACACTAATTCAAAATTTTTTAGTGAACATGCAAAGTCTTGGGGGCAGAGTCTGTGCGTGTGTATTGAAAAATATTGAATTTTTGAAATTCTGACTTCGGATTCTTAAAGACCATTAAAAAGTGGAATAGGAATGTCTGTAAGACCCACTCTCTATCTGTTTCTCTTCATCGATAAAATTGGGTTCAAAACTTTAAAAGTTCCACACTTTCAGGGCCTCCATCTCCTAAACAGTTGGATCAAATGAAAAAACACCAAGAATAAAACATTTCTCCAATATTGTGTACAATCTGAATATACCATTAAAAATAGGGGTTGCTATTTAAGATTTCAGTTACTCCTCCCCCCCCCCTCACAAGAGGGGGGGTAATTTTTTAGCTAATGAATTTTCCTCGCGAAGTAATTCACTTTTGATTTTGGACATTTTTTCGTACAATGCTTTGTTTTCGAGATATTTCCATGTCTACACTTAAAAGGACCATCCTGTATATTAATATGAAGAGTCAATATATGCCGATTATTGATTTTGGTTCAGCTGTAAGTACACTGAACTTCATTTTTACAAAAAGATTAATATCTCTAAAAAGGCTTAACCAAATATCATAAGAAATAAATGAAGGACATTTTAAGTTACCTTAATTTCATCGCTTTTTGTCGTTTCGGAGGAGTTAGCTGAATAAAATTGGTCACATACGAACATACGTACAGCCGGAAAATGCTTTTTTCAACAAATCTTTTCGAATCATGAGTTTTTAAGTCAATTTTAGAAAAAAAATTTTAGTTGGGAGACAGACTACACAGGCTAGGGTGATGAATGAAACGTAGATCTCTTCCTAAGATCTTATGGTTCATTGGTTTTAACAGTGATGTTCTACGAATTTATTACAAGCATTCCGCGAAATTATCAGAAAAAAAGATATTTCGACTTAAAGATACGGATGAGAGATGAATTCAAGTGGATTTCTTTTTTTGAATCAGAGATATTCAACGATTCGGAAAAGTTAAGTAACACTGCCTTACGTTTTCAAATCATAATATTCGTAATGAACTGACCGACATTGGCTTGGTTAATATTTAATTATTACCGACTAATTGTTATTTAACTGATCATTAACTTAATCCTAGCCCAAATCCGAAAGAGGTCAACTCAAAGCTTCACGGCGGCCAAGCAAAAAGAAAGTGTTTTTTTATTTTTTTTATTTGTGGATTTGTTACAAAAGTTACATGTACTTTTTAATTTTTATTACCAATGTTTAAGATGGATGCTTGCCTTAAGAAATCTATAACACGGCGTAATGTGACGATGTTGAGGCTCAAAATGCATCCGAATACTGTTTCGAACAGTATTCCATACAGCTCTTCTTTGTCAATTCTTCATCGAGTTCAATGCCATTTAACAGCATATCTTAGAACACAATAAGCAAACTGAATTCCACACAAAGTCAAATATTTGGATGTTTTTCTTTCAAAATATACTCCTCATAGCTTTGGTCCAATTTTCATCGAGTTGACGTATCTTTTTGCAAAAAAAAACAAGACCTCAAGATGAAAAGTGAATGTAACTCAAAACCATGTTTTTGGATTTTCTATTGAAAAATGTATTCCATCTAGCTCTATGGTACTCAAAGTATAAAGCTGTGTATTTGTATTTTATTGTAATGTATGCCTATTCTGAGAAAATTAAAAAAAAGGCTTTTACAATGAATATAAGTCTATGGCCTTGGGAAATTTAATATGAAGATATTGTGAGGTACAAGTTAATGGAAACAAAAATTAATATTATTAAAAAATTTTAAACCCAAAAAAGCAAGTGAATATACAACTTTAAATGCCTTAACAAATTTGTAGCCGTTATGCAGCGAGGTTGGCATGCGTTCTGCTTCATTTAGCAGTACAGTCATCTGTGAGGCAAACAAGCGAGCGGAGGCGTCCTAATCGATTACAAGGGCAAAATTCTGAGAAATGATTTATCTCCAACAAGGAATGCCAAGCATCACACAATGTGGTTACACCGGCACGTGGATCACGTCTGATGAAACTGTGAATGAGGGGGGTAGGGGGGAGGGGAAGGAAGCAACAATGTTAAGGACAAAGTCAATCAGGGTAAACGAACTCGATGCGATAATTATAACACGCACAAAGCTAATGGGAGCAAGGCTGAGAATAATAAGATAAATCGATTTCTTGGTCTATAATTATAAACTAGAGAGTAAAGCAGCGTGTTTATTATTGAAACGAATCAAGCAAAAAAAAATATTTAATTACTTTAAGCTAGATAAGTAATTTCTCATACATTCTACATAACTCGCAAGTCCCTGATGCTATCTTTAGCGCTTTTTTTCTCCTTTTTAAACGAGTTCCAAATTCGTCAGATTTATATATTTTCTTTTCCGTTCTTATTTTTTGCAACTTTTTTATATTTTTCCCTCTAATCTTCTTCTTTCCCGGTAGTAGGACACCAAAGTAGCTCCGCTACTTCATGACGGAACAATTTCTTACGAGGGACCGAAGAATTCACGGCAGCCCAACCCACCACCAACTCGTTATGGACCATCGCCAGTTTTCTAATCTTAGACTTAAGAAATTGTTTCCTTTCTACCTTACATGTTTTTGTTCGAGATTCATATATTAAATAAAATTCTCCTTCCAAGCCCTTTACGCGAAACAGTGTTAACGGCCTTGTTGGTATTAAGTAACTCGCCATTCTCTACTTTTAGATACGGTTCGCCTTCATTTCCACGACGGCACTCCTAACTAACAACACAATTCTTATTCTACTCCGGTTAAGAAGACTCCTTTTCATATAAACAACTCAAAAATACTCTAGTCTAATAGTATAAAGGTGCATGATTTTTAGCTTGGTTTAGGATAAGTAATCCTGTTTTTCAAAGCTAATATTATATTTCAGTCGATCATAGAAAAATGTTAAATTCAAGTTTATTTTGAAATGAAAATATAATTTAAATAGAAAATTTAAACAATTTAATATAAATATATAATATTCTGGGATAGATTTTTTTTTAATATATTTTGCTATGGGAAATTTTTGATTGTAATGTAAAGGGTTATTTTTTTAAAATTTTATTTGTAAAAATTATTTTAAGTAGAATTTTCGAAATATGTTTTTTTAATATGATTAATTAATTTGTATGTTTATATAATTTTTCGGACTAGGAATTATTTACAATGTACAGTAAGTTTCTGTCGTTAAGTATTTTCCACAATATTAAAATTAAATTAATAATGTCGTAATAAATTAAAAATTTGTCCTAAGTATCTTCCACATTGATCGCAATTTTTGTGAAAACTGACTTTTTTTTTTTTTTTTTTTTTTTTTTTTTTTACATTTTTTAATTCTTCTTATTTTAAAGAATACTTTTCCAAAATTACAAATTTAATTATAAGCCAATTTTCAAATCTCAGCAATTTTTATGGCAAAAAAAAATTGCTATAATTGACATCGAACATTTATCTTTAACATTAAAAAATCTTTAGTTTATAAATAATTAACATATGTACTCCTTATAAGGAAAAGAAATAGAAACAAAATAAAATATAAACAGATGATTATTAAAAGTCACCCAATGTGGAGTAAAGTAAGTAGTGAGGTGAGAGTCTTGAAGATCTGATTTTTTATATATTATTACAATTCCTTCTCTTATATAAGTAAAGATTATTCGTAGATTATTTGTAGATATTACGCCAAACCGATATATACGTTTTTTTGAGATTTTTTCAAAATTTATTTTTAAATAACTATGATCATTGTATAGACGGAAATAGGAGAGAAAGACGAGACAAAAAATCCTGGAATACAATAAATAATAGTTATTAATTAAAAAATAAAATAAAAAATAACTATTATTTACGATCATTGTATGCAATAATAAAAAATATTTTTCTCAAAATTTAGTTTTTCGAATTTCTGACTTTTATTTGGCGCAATATCTTTAGACCAATGGTTCAATAATTTTTTCTTCCCTTTTGTACATAATTTCATGTAGAAAAGAAAGAAATAGAATTATGACTGTACAGTGCTTAATTATTTTAATATATAATTTTTGAAGTGCATTGATTATGAAAATGAGCGTTTAAAAACAAAGGCTATTGGTTTTTTTTTCTAATTATTTGTTTGGAATTTTGTAATAAACCTAGTTTAGTTTCATCATCATCATATATTATACTTTAAAAAAAAAAAAAAAAAAACAGTTGTTTTGTAGATATCACGCCGCACCGATATATGATTTTTAATATAAAATTGTCCATAATTTTATAACTAATAAAGATTTTTTTAAAAAAATACGTATGATCATTGTATGCATTAATAAAAAATATTTTTCTTCAGCTTAACTTTAGTACAAAAATTGGATTTCGAAGTGTACATATCCTTAAGATAAATACACCGGAATATAAAACCAATGTCCAATTATACGGCATTTCGCATAATTCAAGATCATTTATTTGATTATTCACTATTTCGTTTTTTGACATATTAGAATATATTAATTAATAAAAATATAACCAGTTAATATAGATATGGATTAGATGAAAAAAGACTTCTGAACTGGCTTGTTTGGGGCGAGAGAGCATTAACCATGCAATTATATATTCATTTAAAATATGTACATGATTTTAATAAATAATTTTGATCCATTTTTAATTTAAAATAGTTTTTAATTATAATTAGTGATAGCATCTATGAAAAATTTTAGTATGTCTCTAATCGTTTTTGTTTAGCTGTTTAGATAAAATTTAATTAAGTTAATTTAAATTTGATAAAAATAGCTAAACAAAAACGGTGAGAATAATTAAATTAAAGCTTTATAACCTTGGCTTATAAACTTTTGACACTCGGGGTCAAACCTCATCTTTATACGAGTTTGAATAAATATAGCGGCTCTGGTTTTACAATTTATGTTAAATCTTTTGCATAAATATTCCAAAAGCACTGCATACTCTTCTCATTTCAATTAATGTGGTAATCAAACGAAAACAAAATAAATATTTATAATTTCCCCATATTAATCCCCGTTTTTATCTTTCTCAACTTCCTTAATGCTCAGATCACTTCGCTATTTTGGTCCCGTCAAACCTAAACACGGGTTAAAAGCAAAAGAAAAAAAAAAAGGAGAGCTCGTAAAGAGGAGAACTAAATCTAAAATAAAATTAGCTTTTTTATTTTTTTTAAGAATTATTCAGAGGTTTTTTTTTTTGTTTTTTTTTTAAATATTTAACTTATAAAACGTTTCATGGAAGTGGATTCTACAGAAGGGCATTGGACTTCAAAACTGGTAATATAATTATACGGTTTAGTTTAAAATGAAATTACATTTTTTTAACTTAAAGAATAACTTTTCCAAAAAAACAAGTAATAATAAAGCAGTGTTTATCGTTATTTAAAGCTGCCAAGAAAAACAGTGGAGTTGAACGCGGAAGAACGTTTCACTAACTGCTCCATCAATACGAGCTGCTGATCTATAATCTTTTAGAACACCATCTTCCAAGATGCAATTGGTAAAACGCAATTTCTTCGGGGTGATGGGATAGAATTCATCCATTTTCGCCCGTAATTCAATAGGGGAATCAACGCTCCCTTTATTTTGTTTACACACATGTGTTGCCTTTGACGCCAGCGTAAAAGCTTGCCAATGGTTTTCTTCTTGCTTATTATTTTTGGTTTTTTAAAGCTTAAAGCCTGGGCAAACACTGTTGAAGAGGCTTTGTCCGTGTTTATTTGTACTGCTTCACACTTAATCTTTGTACGTGTACACGACTAACAGAAAAGTGTTATACAAATCAAGCGCTTTAAAATGCATTCAAAGTACAAATTACTTTTATGATAGAATAATATCAATTATTAATAAAAGCTTTCTGAAGGAGATCATCATAATTTGAATGCATTTCTGTGTATATTTAGAACCGCATTTCTCTTCGTGAATTATAGTTATATAATATCCATCACTGGTGTTCGATCGATTTTACAGGTGTCTCACATTGTTAAAAAGTTCTATGCCATACACAGAATAACAACGTTCATAATCATAATATTTTTTCATCCAAAATATTTATTATCCAAATATACGTAAATTAAAAGGAATAAAAACTGAAAAAGCTTGAAGGGAGCGTAACCCCCGAAATGTATATCCGAGTTAATATTAAAAATGTTTTAGACTTGTGTCCTCAGTTTCAGGCCTACATCGCTTTACGTTAATTAATTTTTGATAATCTTATAACCTCGGATTTGAAATATTAAAAGTACTACTTAACAATTTGAGTTATGAAATTAAAACTTCAAAAAGCACATAATAATAATAATAATCTCTTGATAAATAACTAATTAACATTGTAAAATAAAAAAAAAATAATAATAAAAAAATAAAAAAAAAAAATAGAAAAAACATAAGCGAAGTACTTCGAAAGTAATCTATCAAGAGCAGGGATGAATAATTTTATGAAATACAAAATACCTATTTTGTATTTTGTATTCCAAATACCTTTAACCGACAGGTATTTTATTTTGTATTTGAAATACATTTTTTGGTGGTATTTTGTATTTCAAATACCTTTTGAACTCAAAATACATTTTTTAACTTTTTTTCCGTCTACAGCCTTTTCTCACAACCGTAATTTTCGTTTTTCCTCGTCTTTGCTCACTACTGCTCTGGCAACAAAAATGAAAAACTAATGAAAAAACTAAAACTGTATGCAACATAATTAATTTTTATATCAAACGTAATATTTTGTGATTTTTTATTTAGATAAAGACGTTGCCTTTTTTTTTGTATTTATGCAAAAGTATTTTGAAAATATTATTGTATTTGGAATTTTTAAATACCTTTTTATTGATATATTTTGTATTTGAAACAGCGGAAGAAGTATTACACCCATCCCTGATCAAGAGACTATTTTAATGAGCATTGTAAAAAGACATTTTTAAAAAGACTTATAAATATTTTATGAAGTATTTAAATTTTTTATGTATAAAATCTGAGGTTATAACATTATCAAAACTTATCAAAATGAATTCCTCAGGATAAATATAAGGTATAATTTGTTTGCAAAAAAAAAAAAACGACATTCATCATTTATTTACAGAAAAAAAAATTTTAAATTATTAAACTATTAATTCTCTGGCCAACGAAAGAAAATCTGGACGTGCTTAATTAAATTTCCGATTTCAATTGTTAGACATTGTTGCTAACACCTCCCAGAAAGGAAGCCAAACAACTGAAACCTCATATATTGTTACATCATCATGTTTCGACCATTGTTAACCGTATTTCTACCAATAAGAAGCCTTAAATTTGGTCGACTTATGATAATTAACAATATATGACGTTTCAGTTGTTTGGCTTTCTTTCTAGGAGGTGTTGGTAAAATTAACAATAACAATCGCTAACAATTGAAATTTAACTGGACACGCCTATTTTTCTTTCGTTGGACAATGTGTAATTAAAAACTAATGATGGTTGATTAAAACGACATTGTTTGTGTTTATTTGTATTGTTTATTATAATATTGTCAAAACATTAAACGGTTTGTGCAAGGTTGAGTTAATATTGTGGCTTGTGAGCTTAGAAGTAGTTTAAAAAACTTAAAAACATGTTGAAGAAAAAAAAAACTTTAGTCTTAAATACAATAAAAATCTCAATGAAGTCATATAATTAAAAAAAAAAAATTGTGGGTTCTAAAAAATAAATAAATAAATAAATAATTGGGCATTTGAACTGGGAAAATCATCGCTAACGCAGATATTCTGAACTCGGTTATGCCAGATCAGATAATGAGAATGACGAAACTGAAACAAATGTCATTAAAATTTTATTTCTTTAAATATTTCGTTCATTTTTATAATAATTTAAAGATTGTAGCACAAGATCCAAATAACAATTAATTATTCATTAATTTCGATTGGATACTAAAAACTTCATTTAAAATATGGATAAATTCAGTTCAATCTTTTTTTTTATTTATTTTTTATTTTTTTGCAAATCTAAGAAAATTCTAAACTTTACGGAAGTAAAATGGGAAAATCTTAATAAAATTAAATGATAAAAATATAAAATAAATAAAATTCTTAACCCCTCTCTTAAAAACATATTCAAATAGAGTTGAAAAATTAACGTATAAATAACGTGGGGGGTGATTGTTTAATTATTTACAAATAACAATTTCCTTATCCCGAAATTAAATTTCAACGAATTTAAAAAACCCACACTAAAAATGAAAAATAAAGAATTATAAAAAGAATTTTAATTACACATCTAAAAAATTTCCAGAAAATTGGTTTGTAGAAATTTTTTAATTTTCATTTTTAGTGTGGGGTTTTTAAATTTGTTGAAATTTAATTTCGGGAGAAGGAAATTGTTATTTGTAAAGAGTTTAAAAATGTCATTGCACTTCTTCAAATTTCATTAGACTATCCTTAGACAAAAAAAAAATATAAATTCAACTTTCTATTGAAGCTTTTTATTGAAGAACTGGAGCAATAAGATACTGGCCTGAAAACTTTACGCAATTCATAAAAACACAAAAAAATTCATTCTAATATTCTTTAAGTCAAAATTTTCCAACATAAAAACATTCCTTCAAAACCAATTTTACTGCCAGAATATCAATTTTTATGAATCGATCATCAAATTCAATAGAGTTTTGAAAGCTCTGCCTTTATAAACACGTTATATAAACGTCTTCCATTGTGTATTTATAAATCTCGGATTTAAAAAAGAAAAATGCTTAAAATTCAAAACGAAATGATTCGAATCGGATCTTTACATTCGCTGATAGAAGCATAAAAAAAAATAAAGTAAATAAAAGTAGGTTCCCTCCTGCTTTAATCGTTTTCAATTTAACTTATGCCAATTGGCAACGTTGCCTTGGAATCTTTTGGACTTACAAAATAGAGGGAGGAGAAAGACAACGAAAATTACCTCAGAGGACAAACCAACACTCAACATGTGCAAAACAAAAGATCATTGAAATAGTTCAAAAAAGAATACAGTCAGCTTGTCCACAAATGAATATTTAATAATAAAACACTCCCTTCAAGCCATTGTACTCAAGTAAAATATTTGAAAAGCTCTGTATGTTTAATGATGCATCAATTTAAAGTGAATAAGTATTTAGAAGCATAAATACTCAGTTCACGGACGAGGGATTAAGATTATCTCATCCGAGTTGAAGTTCGCTTGTGTTGATGGAAGTTTTTGAAGGCCCGAAATTCTCGCCAAATATGGATGGACCGGGAAACCTTGCCTATGCGACGCTCGCTACCTTTTACCCGCAGCCCACTTATGCCAGGCGAGCTAAATTTGGAACACGCACACAGACGCCAAAACTCTCAGGTTGCCTCATCTCCTCGCCCCCGCTCCCAAGTTACCATGGCAACTGAGAGAGGCCATCAATTATAAGCAAAAGAAATCAGTTTATCACGTTTACTTCAGTTTACACAGTCTCCATTCCTTAAAGGATTTTATTTTATATATTACTTACGTATGCAACATAAAGGCTGAAAGAAAAAGGAAAAATCCTTTAGCATGCAAAGGAATGATGTTTACTTCATTCAAAGGTCAGATTGCAGAGGTCAAGATCAGCACAAAAAGAAAATAAAACTGAAGAACCTTAAAAAGCAGCAGTCTACTCTTGTGAATTCCATACAAGATCAATCATCAAAAATAAGTCTTACTGAAAAAAAAATTAAAATTTGCTTTCTTGGCAAATTAACCATTTGCCTTTCACTTCTTGAACTTTAAAAAAGAAAACAGAGACCAAAATCTAAATTGCTTCAACCTACAACAAAAAGTGAAAAATAAATATTGCATACTTAAAGGCAAATGATACCAAAAAAATCGCTATCGAGTTAATACAAAGTCCAGTCACATTAATGTGACCACCCATTACGTTCAACATTAGCGGAAAATGGTTTCATCCAGAAGGTAAATACCAATATCAGAGGTGGGGGGGATATAGGAAGGGTGTCAGAGGGAAACGGAAAAAATTGCAATTGTTGAAGTCATGGCGAAACGTAGCGATTTATACGACCTCCAAAGGGGATGATCATGAGCTTCCAAGCCAAGGGCGGCATTATTTCCGAAACAGCTAGTTTTGTGAACAGTTCGCGTGCCGCTGTGATGAAGGTGTACCGTGCACAGCCCAATGGCAATACCCAAAATCAGCGATGTGCAAAGTGTGGGGCACCACGGGCCATAAATAACAGAGGTGAACAACAGCTATGTAGAAGCGTGCAAGCAAATAGACGTGCAACCGTGGACCAACCAACCTCCCAGATGAACCATGGGGCTACCAAACGTGTATCCTCAATGACAGTTCAGAGAACGTTGTTGCGTATGGGGCTCTGCAGAAGACTGCTGCTTCGTACATCGATAAATGTAATAAATACTGCAAAGCCTCAAAACCCCGTTATTCATTTTGAAACACCCTGTACTGCATTTACTTTTCTAAAATACGAAATTCACATTTCAAAATATCCTATCAGTTTTTGTAAAGTTTCAACAGAGAAGTGATATAGTACCATTGCTTTGTTTAGATCTCATCGACTTCGGTTTGGCTAAGCCGACGCCATAGGCAACGCTCTTGCGGAGAATTTTTGACAAAATTCAAAGTGAATTTATATTATCGGAAGTGGCCTTTAAATTACGATTTCTTTATTGAAAATTAAAGTATAAAAGAATAAAGTTGATATGGGTGCCACAAACTGGTCTTCCTAGTCAGTTGTTATTTTCCAAGCCAGCATGTAAGAGACCAAGGGGTCGACCTAGAACCAGGTGGCTAGTCTACATGGAGAATGTGGGTTCGAGTCGCTTGGGTATTACCATGGAGAGGATGCGCCTGATGGCGGAAGATCGCTGGAGATCCTCCATAGAGCTGCTGCCCCCAGTGACCCTAATGGATAAGCAGTATCAGGAAAGTATTCAAAACTAATGAAATCAACTTCCATTTTGGTGTCATTCGCCCTTTAAAGCTATAGCAGAAATCTAGTAACAACACACCTTAGAGGAGCAATACCCGACATCAGACTCCATAGCTCACTTAGTAATAGCCCAGCATTACTCCATCAAGAACAGTAAAGAAGACTATTCGATATGGTTATGAGAAATCCTTGTATTTCATTGTTTAAGTAATTTAGTAATATTTAAGATCATCAACCGGTTTCACTTTTTGTACATGGCTTCTTCTCTGTCCCAAAATAATAGTACACATTTACAATACAAAAATAATGCCAAAATATATACCATATTTTGGGACAGAGGGAATAGTAAATAAGCTGTTTTTTTTTAAATTTGAAATACCGATGTTGTTTACAATGAATCTGAAAACAAATATTGATAAGTTGATCACTCTCTACTCATAAAATAATTGATCAATTATTATTTTCTCAATTAAAAGTATGAACTATGTAATTATTATAATGTTTATTCCTTTAGTTTTATCTCCTCTTCAGGAGTTCCTCAAGGATCAATCCTAGGACCTAAACTTTTTAATACATTTATCAATGATGTTCCAGAATCTTCAGCTACGGCAAGTGTTATCCTACTAGATAAGAGTTTACAGCAGCACAATGGGGGAGTTTTTAGATGCTGAGCTGCTACTTCTCCACCTTGAGAGATATCACTAGCTGGGCTCACTCAGAGCTTTTTGTCTGTAAATTTTTTATAAATTCTTACCAGTGCCAATAGTAAAACCCCAAGTGCTTTTGTTTGGCATTAACCGGGAAGTTCGATTTTTCGATACTTCAATTGTTACCATTGTTTTGCCTGATTCTAAGCAAAATAATCTACCCTACCATCCATTTTTGCTTTCCTTTTCCTTTGACGCTTAGATAACCTAAAAATACATTATTTTAATTTAAAAATACATTTACTCACTTTTACTGTGTTGTTGTTTATCCATTTTAACCAAAATAACAATCACAAATTACCAAAACAATAGCAAAATGTTCGATTTTCAACTATCGAAAAATCGAACTTCCCGATTAATGCCAAGCAAAAGCACTTGGCGTTTTACTATTGGCACTGGTAAGAATTTATAAAAAAACTTTCAGGCAAAAAGCTCTGAGTGAGCCCAGGTAGTTCCCTTGTCAGTTGGTTTGGTATGGCCACATGATACCGATGCCACAAACTGGTCTTCGTAGGCAGTTGCTGTTTTCCAAGCCGGTGGGAAGAGACCAAGGGGTTGGCCTATAACCAGGTGGCTAGGCTACATGGAGAATCTGGGTTCAAGACGCTTGGGTATTACCATCGAGGACATGCGGCTGATGGCAGAAGATCACGAACGCTTAAGATCCTCCATAGGACTGCTATCCCCACGACCCTAACGGATAAGTTATGCAAGTTAGTTTGGAGGAGAAAAAAAACAAAAAAAAAACAGAGTCCAAGAATCAGTAAAATATAACTGACAATAAATTAGGCAAAATTATTAATACTGTATTTCTATTGATTCAAGAATTATGATTCGATCTTCACTCAACTGAATCTTGGTGTAGTGAAAATAAAAGGTCAGTTAATGATAAATAGGGGACGTTCAAGAAATACGTCACACTCTTGGGGTTTGAAAAGTGTGTGACACAGCGTGACATGGGGGAGTAGGGGGGTTTCCATAAGTGTGATGTCACAGGTTTGCTTAATCATAATACTTGTTGTGAACATTTGTAACTAATTTTCAAACTTCCGTATCAGATTTTTAAAGCTTTCGTAATAAACATATATCACTCGTTTCATTCTTCTATCGATCTCAGTTTTCGAGATATTTACTCTAAGATCAGAGTCCATTGTGGACCTGTATAAGCCGATTTAATACCGAAACACATCTGAGAAAAAAACTTATTTCTTCCTGCAATTACACCCTGACTACCATTTCTTAAATGTTAGTGCAACATGGACCCTTCACACCCATAGCGTCCGAATCGAAGTAACATTTTAAAATAAAACAGAACAATAAATCAGCACAAGTGATGTAGGCCAAAAACTGTGGACACATTTAAAGGAATAAAAACTGAAAAGACTGATCTACAAAAACATTTTTAATAAAGACTCGGATGTATATTTTGGGTTACGCTCCCTTCATCAGTGAGTGATTTACAAAAGAAGACCTTCACTATTTATAAGCCTAAGCACATTAACAACTTCCAATGACAAAATAACTTAAAAGAAAGCAGCGATGAAAACCCTCTAAAAGAGGAAACACATAACCACTCCGGTTAAACGAACAAAGTCGGTTATAAGAGCTAATGAATTACTTGATGATGAATTTGGTTAAAGATAGCCAGCCTGTAATAGGCATGGAAGTTGTTAATGTGCTTAAGCTTATAAATAGTGGAGGTCTTCTCTTGTAAATCACTCACTGATGAAGGGAGCATAGCCCCCTCAAAAATTCGGCAGTTAATAGTAAATATGTAAGCATACAGGGTGAACTAAAGCAATAGCGATAAACTTCAGGGAGCAATTTCTCACAAGAAAAGTAACAATAAAGTCCATATCAACATGCTTAGTTTCCAAGAAAATGGCAAATAATTGTTTATTGACTCATCAGCAATAGTTTACATCAATGTTTGGGCAACCACCTACTTGGATCATATATTCTTCCAGGATGCCGATACGGACAGATTTATCTGGAATACCTGCAGAACACTTTGCCTGTGTTTCTTGAGGATGTTTCATGGGCAAAATGTTAAGTTATGTGGATGTTGAATGATGAAGCACTAGCTCATTTCCGCATTAATGTTTGCCAATACCTCAATGAAGGAAAGAACAAGGAGGCCCTGTTGCATGGCCCTCTTGCTCAGTTGACTTAAACGCTCTTGACTTTTACTTGTCAGGGCACCTCAAAATTATTGTTTATATGGAAGATTCATGTAACATTGTGATTCAGGAATTATTCGGATATAGGCTGGAATATACCACCCTATATGAATGTCAAATGAATGCGACAATCTATGAACACTTGCACTGCAACCCAAGGAGGCCATTTCAAACATCTTTTGTAATGTTGACTATTATTGCCATAGTAATATGTTCTGTAGTAATTCACTATTACAGACAAACTTTCCATTTCCAGTCATGTTTATACGATTTTTTTTTGTTCCTTTTCTGGTCAAGAATCACCTTCTGAAGTGTCCCTATTTTTTTAGTTCACCATGTATTCAAAGTCTCGGTATTCATAGTTTTATTTGAGAACATATTCGAATACTGTGAGATTACTGAAATAAAAAACAAAAAAGCCATTTAAAAAAATCACTTTTTACTTGATTCCCAAGAATAGCAAACCACAAACTGAAAATTGTTTCATTAATGAAAGCAAGCTTGAAAGTGAAATGGTTTCAAATGCTCATAGGTGATGGTTGGTTGGCTTATTAGAATTTTTGGCGTCAACTGCTAAGGTCGTTTTGCACCTTTTACACAAGTTAAATCTGTACGCACCCTGGGACAAACACAAACATCCATGCCCATGGCGGTATTTGAACCCACGACCAGGCAGACTCGAGAACTAGAAAGCCTACGCCCTAGCCCTCTCGGCCATCTGGCAGGTGATATTGTTTATTGATTAGAATTATCATAAGAAGCAGCAGTAAAAAGATGTATAGAAGAATTGTGTTAGGATACGCTCTTGAGCATAACCAATGACAATACAAGCTGGGAGTGGCCAATGAAGAATGTGTACATGATTATATTCCAGCAATTTTATATAATGGAAAGTGCTATTTACCTTCAAAATAAACAATTTGATAACCTTTTCTCATCTATGTAATCAAAGTTTTCAAGTCTGAAAAATAAAATGCATTCAATCAAAAAGAAAAACATTGCCATAATTAAAAATATCCACTTAACATTAAAGAAAGAAAGTGACAATATCTAAGAACTTCTTAAAGAAAAAAAAATATATTAAATCATTACTCCATTGTTAGAGGAAATTTATTCTCAGAGTTAAAATGTTTCCCGAGGATATTGGGAATGATTAATTTCATACATCATGCGTATCGCACCAGTTATATAATTACAAACAGAAAAAATACGAAGGAAAAATTTCACGATGGCTCACTTGGTTAGAGCAGTGAAAACAAAAGTAGTGGTCACTGGTTTGAGAAGAAGTTGCTGAATTTTTCATTCTCCGCTTTCTATTTGTAATTTATGAATTGTTTGAAGAATCTTCACTTCTTTGAATACCAGCTCTAAGATGAGGTTTTTCTTGGAAAAAATGTAGAGCATAAACTAAGAAGTAGAATCTCTTAGATGTAGTTTAACAAATGATAGAGTACTTTCAGAGTCTTTCAATTTTGGAAATTTGCAGGGAAATAAAAGCAGCTACAGAATTGAATTTGATGAATAATATTTAAAGTTTTCATTATTTAGATGTAGATATTTCCAAATAAAGTATATTTATTGAATATTACTCCAGGACTAAAGATTTACTGAAATGATTTTCAATTTCTTTTAGATGGAAAGGTGCATTTCTTCCAATAGCAAAATTGATTTTCATAAATCTAAATGTTTTACCGATAATGAAAATACCATTATTTGCTTCCAAGATAATTAATTGTACGAGGGGCGATTGATAAATAAGGTCTCCATGGCTGTAACTTTTTTATTTGTTAACCGATTTTCAAAATTCTTTTTGTATCTTATACTCACATTTGTCCTCTATGTAATGCACTATTCACTTTTCGACATAGTTCCCGTTCCTTTCCAAGCATTGTACCAACGCGTCACTAGTTGGGTGAACCCGTCGAAGAGGAATTCCGGAGTTGTTGTCGACACCAGGATTGAATGGCAGCGTTTGCACCAACTTATGTCTCTTAAGGGGCTCTTTCTTCTTTGGGAAGTGGTGAAAGTCGCAATGTGCAAAGTCTTTCATTTTTGAACTGCAATTTTTCATCTTTGAACTGTAGGTGCTGCAACGCCTCTGGTGTGTGGTGACTTGTGTGCGGGCAGAAGAGGGTCCAAAGCTGCCATTCAATCCTGGTGTCGACAACAACTCCGGAATTCCTCTCCGACAGGTTCACCCAACTAGTCACGTGTTGGCGCAATGCGTGGAAAGGGATGGGGACTATGTCGAAAAGTGAATAGTGCATTACATAGAGGACAAATGTGAGTATAAGATACAAAAACAATTTTGAAAATCTGTTAACAAATAAGGTTACAGCCATGGAGACCTTATTTATCAATCGCCCCTCGTACACTGAAATATTTTCTATCAAATTTCACTCATCAAAGATGATGGACCGGCTTTCTTTTAATGCAGAGAATAACTAGCCATTAACAGAATACAATACAAAAACTGGTAAGCATGAGAAATTAACTGAAATCTTCGCATGCTTATGCAACGATCTCATTTACAACATGGGCAAAAAAATCTCAGGTTGTCTGCAGGCATCAATCACACTTAATTAAAATTTCAATGTGTGTTCTGTAGGTGTTCACAGCCAAGGGCAAATATAACAACTAGCAAAACTTCATACAATTTACAGTACCGAGATAGAGCTTCCACACAAATAAAACAACTAATTTTCTTTGATGATATGACAATCATCCTAATCAGTGTATTAGTATCTTACATAATCATTTACAATTCTGTTCGGAAAAAGATCTGAATAGTAGTGAAAGTCGAGAGTTAGAAACTGAACAATTCACGATTAGGAAGACAGATTCATTTGAGGAGTTACAGATACAAAGGGTGAATTCAACTAATTTCGAGAAACACGAGTTAGAAATTTTTGCTCTACCACTCTTATAAGTTGAACGCTTTACTTTCACCCTTTATTTTATACGATTAGGAGGGGGCCAACTGAACAAAAACCTATACCACCTTATTCTTTGATGTCCGAGAAGCCGAAAAATAAAATAAAAATAAAATTTGAACCAATATTGAGTTCACCCTTGGTATCCGCAACACCTCATTTGAAATTCTACAATTAAGATAGAAATCAAATTTTATGCATTAAATTGCCTCAAGAGAAGATAATTACCCTGAAGAAACTCTTGAGACAAATCATACAAGGGAAGTCACTAAAGCTATATTTGCGTTATTGTCTTATTTCTTAATCTCTGCTGTTGTTAATCTGCTTTTTGTACCATTGATGATCTAGTCCTTGCATACTTGCTTAATAGACTGGGCTTCGTTGACTGAGCCAGTTTTGTACTTCACTTTCAATCTGTTACTTGCAAAATACTAACCAACAAAATGGCTTTTGAGTGGACCAAAGAGATGGAAATCATGCAGAAAAAAAGCTAATGATGAGTAAGTTGAAAGTGAAGTACAAAACTGGCCTAGCCTCAAATCTAGCAGTTTCACATTCTTATCTCACCAAGAATAGATGAAGATGGGATCTTCTCCCCCTTCATCCATCCCTGATCTTAGTATATTTTAAATCAGTTTGAGACTTACCGACTTCTTGTAATTGCAGATAGAAAAGAGAAGGAGAAATTCCATGATCTAAACTCGAATCGGGGACCATACCTTTTGCTGGCACTGCTCTTACCAATTGAGCTATCGCAGATATATCTATTTTAACAGCTTGGCGGTTCATGTCTACGGTATCTCAATTGATAAGGGCAGTGCCAGCTAAAGGGATGGTTCACGATTCGAGTCCAGATCTCTGAATTTTTCCTTCTCTTTCCTCTGTAATTATTAAATTAAAAAGCATTTCATGCATATACCCTGGATGCAAATTTTTTTTTCGTTTCGACATTCAACATACTGGTAAGCAAATGGGCAATTCCACAATAATGTGGACATAAATGAAAATATAAACTGCCATTGATAATACAAATCTTATATATTTTTTCAAAAGGTACTTTTATGTAGTTTTTAGAAATTGCCCCCCCCCCCCACTTGTTAAATACAGGGTGACAGTTATTGAGCTATATGGGAAGGGAAAAAAAAAGAACAAACAAAACTTGATACAGTGTAACGTGAACAATGCGTGTTCTATAGGTGTTCACAGCCAGGGGCAAATATAACACTAGCAAAACTTCATACAATTTACAGTAACAAGATAGAGCTTCCACACGAAACTGAAATTTCCTCTTTATTCTTCATTTCGTTTAAGAAAGCATGGCCAAGACTCGCCCATGGAGCCACTTCTAGATGGCTATACATATACATGTAAAAATTTAACAAGTTAAAATAAAACTATATTGTTTCCAACTACTTTTGTTAATTTAAAAACCACATTGTGTTAAAATTTATGAATAAAAAGTTTATTTGAATGTTTTCTCCCGTTTGATAAATGGATTTCAGAAAGGTTAGTCCGTGACCTTGCATTTCATCAGATATTTAAAAAAATTACATAAAACACATATTGGAATCATCACTAATGTCTTAGATATAGCAGAATAAAAACTATTCTGATAATGATCACTTCAGAGTCTGTAATTAAATTGTGTCACCTAAAGATGATGTCTCCTTAATGTTAGTCCGCGACCAAAAGTTTAATATTGTAAAAACCAGAAAAAAGTTAATACTTACGTACATAACGTTTGTGCTGTTAGTACTTTAGAAGATGCAGTATAGAATGGTACTAACTCATTTTCATTTTCTTCCCTCTAAATTTAAAACCAGATCAATGACTTGATATGACCAAATGTGTGTCCCGACTGTTAGTCCGTGACTATGGAATTACCCAAATGCTCTTAATTGACAAAATACAACTAGATGCTAAAAACATCCATGAAAACACCATTAAACCCTCCATCTCAAAACTTTAATATATCTAAACATTAGTTTGCACTGAACACATTATCTGTTAAATCATTTAAACCCTTCAACCTATTTTCATGCTTGTCTGAACCTAATAGAAACCTCAATAACCACAGTGAAATCCATGACTTGGTAATTAAAGAACTGTTAAGTTCACATACCATTGCTTTCGTCACTTCAAATAGGATATTAAAATTAATTGCAAATCACAGCCCAAATCATGCAAATTGAATAACTGAAGGATCAAAAATTTGTTTATAAAATACTCTAAGATTACAGCTCTCCTGCCTCCCCCACTTGCATTGAATTAATTTTACCACTGTAAATGCAGTAATGAACTGAATGGAACATCTGCAGGGCATGCATTAAAGCACATTACAACTGAGGACATTTAGCAAGCCAATAGAGGAAAAAAAAAAAAAAGTTATTCTAAAATAGTGTATTATAAAGTAAAATTTTATTAAAAGTAAAACATCAAAATTCTTACATATTAAGAACACTTCAAACATTTAATAAACACGTACTATTTACAATAAATAACATTAATGCATCTTAAATAATAAAAACCAAAACACATCGACGTTTAAAAAGAAAATAAAATAAAATAAGATCTTAATTTTATTTCCGAATAAAATTGTGCTGCTCAAAAAGTGCTGCTCGTCCTGCAAAGGAAAAAAATAAATTAAGCAACTTTTCCAGTCTACTACAAGATTAAAATTAATGAAAATTTTAAGAGAAGAAAAACGGTATACTGGGTGTTCAATTTATCTGAAGACATTGAAATATCTCAAGAACCACACATCGCATCAAAAAAAAAAGTGTGGAATGAAAAATGTTCGTCTCGAAGGGGGACATTAATGATACCAAACTCGACCCCCCACCCCCACCAGGTGGGGGAGGGAGGAGTTAAATTTAAATGGGAACCCCCATTTTTTATTGCAGATTCGGATTCTCCAGAAAAAATTACCCCAATTTAACCTACGATTTGAGTCATTTCGATCACAGATGGCGCTGTAATCGACAAAAGTCAAAATGCGTAAAAAATTGTTGAAAAATGGCAATATCTCAAGAAATAGGGTGGACAATTATGGTGTCATTAAGTAGCATTTGTAAGAACATCACAAACATTTAATTGTATTTTGCTGATCTGATACCTATTTCTTGAGATATCGCCATTTTTCAACGATTTTTTACCCATTTTGATTTTTGTCGATTACAGCGCCATCTGTGACCGAAATGACTTGAATCGTAGGTCAAATTGGGGTAATTTTTTCTGGAGAATCCAAATCTGCAAAAAAAATGGGGGTTCCCATTTAAATTTTTTAACTCCTCCCTCCCCTACCTCCAGGGGGTGGGGGGGTAGAGTTTGGTATCATTAGATGTCCCCTTTCGAGACGAACATTTTTCATTCCACACTTTTTGATCCGATGTGTGGTTCTCGAGATATTTCAATGTCTTCAGATAAATTAAACACCCAGTATACATGTACAGTAATGTCTTAGAAGGCAAGCCTAAACCACTAAACTGCATTCAAAAGGTACCAGATATATGGTACAATGAATTCAAGATTGACAAAATCTCCAAAAACCAAAAAGGGGAGCCCACAATTTGCTTCGTGAAAATTTCTAAAAAAGCCTTACATTCCAAAACATGCTATACAAAGAGGAAGGTGCCATTTACCTTTATTTTACATAAAACTTGCAATAAATTATTTTCATATCATATCCTATAAAAATCAACATTTTCGTGTCTGTAAAGGAAAAATAAAATGCATTCAAAACCATATAATATTAAAAAAAAAAAAAAAAAAAAAAAAAAAACCCCAACAAAACGGCCCACATGGCATCTTTAACTATACACCTTGCACTATTTGTCGACAGAGTTGCCACCGACATGAGACATTTGTCGTAGCGTGCAATCAGTTTGAAGAAAGCAGCAGCAGACAGGACAGGTGTGCCCTAGGCTATTCGAGTACAAATCAAGATGGCAGACCTATGTACTGACAAAGTGGATACATTCCATTCACCAGCGAGGAAAAACTTCAAAGTGTCACCCTCTGCAGGAAAGATTAAGGTAACAGTATTCTGGGAGTCCCAGATGTGATTCTCTTCGATTTCCTTCATCAAAATGCAACACGGTACTACGACACCCTCATCAAACTTGGGTCCACCATTCGACGAAAGATCAGGGCTCGAGTGAAGGTGTTGTGCTCTTGGGCGACAAAAATCGCACACAGCAAAACCACACCTGCCTGCTGCTACTTTCTTCAAATTGATTGTACACTAGGACAAATGTCTAGCAACTAGGTCGAAAAATAGTGCAAGGTGAATAGTTCCCGATGCCATGGTGTATTTATTTATTATTTTTTTGCAATAAAGTTTCAGTGTGGGGAAAAAAAAAAAAAAAAAAAAAAAAAAAAAAAAGACAAAACTTACTGGAATTTAATAAAGTTATTATATATTTTTTTTTTCTGCGAGAGTTAAGAATCGGAGTGACACCTTGGCATTTATCAGCAAGGGAAATTAGGGATTCATTTTACATCTCATTGTTTTAGTCGGTCTTGTGAACACAAGACCCAGGGGTATTGGCAAAGCTAGAAAAGTTGAAGAGAACGAATTCTAGGACAGGATGTAGGCGGGAAGAGAATATTGGAGACACAAATAAGGTGAATTTTGGAATCTAAAGTTAGCAAAAAGTCGAATGATTATCACGCGAGTGATGAAATTTAGTCTGTATAGAAAAAATTAGTCTCCAAGCCCTCGATTGACAAGGGATTCACTCGACGGGGCCGACAATAGCAAATATCGATGAAAAGATTCGGAATCTTTGGATTATCATAGATTCTAAAGAAACTATCGATTCGAAATTTGATACATCGTAAAAATGGAGTAGACACTTTTATACTATTATCATGGTTTTCATTTTTAAACCATGCTATCATCATGATCCTTATGTTATAAAGGAATGCAACGACCATGCTATTATCTACCATTATTTTTCTAAAACTCCTTCAAATTTTGCTTTAATTTTATTCTAAGAATTTAAAAAATCTATTTAATATTTTTTTTTTTTTTTCTGCATAACTCTGTATCCAGACTCCATTAAAATTGTTTTTAAATTTTTAATAGTTAAAACTGTTTCAATATAGACTGTGATAATGTAATTCGCACAAAAAAAATTTGTAACAATTGCGAAAACAATTAACCACTGTCTATAGATACATAAGGATCATACAGATGAAAACAAAAATTTGTGTGTGTGTGTGTGTGTGGGGGGGGGGGGGGGGGGGGGAGGCATGTAGGATCGTAAGTTTTTGTTTTCAACAATTACAAAACCCACATGCAAACTGAACAATAGGTTGCAAGTATTGCATCACGTGAGAAAGAACGATAGCTCGCGTTTCGAAGCTCTGCGAGTGATCGCTTCGTCCAAACAATAAAATGGAGTCAACGAAACAGGAACAGAGAGCAGTAATTCATTTTTTGTCATGTGAAGCACGGAGAAGGTGATGTTGACCATGTTTTTTGATCGCAAAGGCCCGATTTTACTGGACTTTCTTGAAAAAAGGCACCACAGTTAATGCAGCACGATATGGGGAAACATTGAAGGCACTGTGTGCGGCCATCAAATGGAAGGATCCTGGACTTCTTACAGAAGGAGCGCTTCTCCACGACAAGGCGTATCCTCACGCCTCGAAAGCAATGGTAGATCTCATCAAAAAGTACAACTGGGAAGCAATGCAGCATCCACCTTACAGCCGTGACTTATCCCCACGAGACTTTCACGTGTTTCGGGATCTCAAGAAACATCTGAAAGGCCGCAGGTTTCAGTCGGACAATGAAGTGAAGGAAGAGTTTTTAGAATGGTTCCACATGCAACCGAAGACTTCTACCATAAAGGAATCACATGCCCTGTTACACAGTGGGATAAATGCCTTAACGCATTTGGAGAGCATTTTTAAATTCCTTGTATATACACTTTGGATAAAATAAATAATTTGTTTTCATTTGTATGGCCCTTATATATGGTCATCGAACTACCACCATTTTCCATTGTTTCAAGAAGCTAAGGAAAACTGATTGCTCCATGTGCTGCATAGGTCGCACTAGGGCCGATCGTGAGGCTTTCACTGACATTGAAAATGAAAGTAAAGCTTCAAACTCCCGACAGGGTGGCACTGCAGTTGCAGTTAGGACGATTGTACATGCAGTGCCAGTTTTCAATAGAGTTCCAGCCCTATTGGGAGCTAGAAAGAAACTTAGGCCTCATTTTAACAATGGAGCTCGATGACCACCGATATCTAGAGACCGATTTCAACAATTCAATATCGGACTTGCACTCTAAAGAGCCTATCATTTGAAAGTTTGCCTCTATCATGACTTCTCTCTCGATATTTTTAGCGCTTCTTGGGATGGAGATGGCTCGGCCAAATATATTAAGATAGCCACGGTCAAACACCCTGAAGACAACGACACCTTGCAACAACAGCACACGTGGCCATGGCAATGACGCAACTCAAACAAAAAAATCTTGTTTAGAATAGAAAGCTCTGTTTCGGCAGGCTCGGCAAATATAAGATTGGAAATAAGATGATTCGGGATTCGATATAAGATTCGAGAGTCAAGTAACAAGATTCGGAGCCGACAACACTCTGATTCACCTTTATTTTGTGGGTGACCAGTGTTTTAGGCTTTTGATGGCTACTGGGTTAGCTACTAGAGATAATTTTTAGTTCTAATTCTACAGTTTTAGCTACTAGAGATAATTTTTAGTTCTAATTCTGCTTTCATTCAAAATTATTGATTAGACCATTAAGACCTCATCCCCACCCCTAAAACCTTACAAAAAAATCAGGATAGTAAACATTCCTAAAAATCTTAGCAGTACTTTCCCAGTTGGTAGAGGCAACGAGAAATGATACTATTGGTCCCTGGTTTGAATCCAGGTCGCCGATTTTTACCTCAGTTCCCCTCCCCCCATTAATATCATTAAGCTCTTTCCATATTTAACTACATGTACTTACCCCTGGTGGCATCTCCATAAGCAAAGGACGTCTTTCCAACCGTTTCATCATGTTTCGTAGCTGATACTTATACTCCGCCGAAGTAAGGGCGATTTCTGACCTGTAAAGTAGGAGAAAAATTAAATATTCTAGGACGAGTTACTTGAAATTCAAAAGGAAATGAAAAGATAATGAAAACTCCGACACAAAAAGAAACTAACCTTTTTTTTAGGTTTCTCTCCAACATTTCGGCACTGGGTACTTGGAAATTCTTGGTCCTCATTGTGTGGCGGATTTTCAATTTCCATAGAGGCTTGCACTTCTCATGATCACTATTGGTTTCCCTTTAGAAAACATTATTTAAGGTCATTCAGACATCCTTATCAATAAAAATATAAAATAAACTGGAGATTTTAAAAACAAATCAACCTTGCATGATTATATCTCAACACAGCAGCTGTATTAAGCCTTGGTGGTATACAGCTTTTCATAGAAACGTTCCCAGTAGGCAACACCGTATCGTTTAAAGAAAACTTATCAATCACATCTTCCAGAAGACGTTCGCAAGCCCCAGGTGCGACGTTATGTTCATTCGATGCACAAGGTACTTTCGGTGTCGAAGTAACTGGGTATGAATTCACATCGCTCATGCTAGAGAAAATTCTTCCCGGAAACATTTTGGCCTTAAATTGTTTCGTTTCCGTAGTTAGGTTAGGAGCAGAAGTGGTTTTGAAACGCTTTTTTACCTCTTCACGGAAGAAGAAATTAAATGGCCTTTGTATTTCCAGCGTCCTCAAACGCAAATCATCGATCCTTCTTTCTTCTCTTAATTTCTGGTTCTTCACCATGTTGGAGTATAAAGGTAGGTATGTACTCTTTGGAATAGGATTGGCCTTGAATTTTTTAATTTCTGGCTCTTTTACTTCGTTGCCCATACACTTACATTTATTAACTTTTCCACTTGGACAAAGAGAAAACCTAAATGGTTTTGGGACGGTTATTCTACAACCCCAATCGTTTTCAACGGCTCTTCGTGTACATAAATCGTCAACAAACGTAATGCCACTGTCAAATTCGGGGAGCCTATTTGCATCAAGCAACGAATGTCGAATAGGAGTCGATGCACGGTTTTCGAACATATGGCCAGTACAGTTTAGCAAATCCTGTATGTCTTGGACGACACAGTACTCCTGAAGTTCCATGGAGAGCTAAAAAGAAAATGCAAATAGAGTACAAGCTTAGAATAAATGCTTCATTTTAAACAAAAGCTCAGATAATACAAGAGGTAAAGAAAGCTCGTTTATAATTAACAAATCAGTTTTGAAATCTATGTTCGAGAGGATTAGATTAAGTTTTTACTACAGTCTATTATACCTGTTTGCACTACAAAAGTTAGCTAGCTTAAACAAGAGTACAGAAACCTGGCCTAGCACAAGCTACCTCATGTTTTACAAAACTTAAGCATATTGAGCAATTTGAGAGGAAAGCATTGCAAGTTCGAATCCCGACTGTATTTTGAAAAGAACGAACCAACAACTTACTGCAAGTCACAAAAGTTTAGGATATCCTAAACATTACATGGCGTGTACAGTCAACCATTGACGAGACCCGTTAAGTAACCAGTCTATTGATAAAAATGGGTGAGCAGGGTCGGGAGGGATGCTAGACATTTTTCGCTGAGAGTGTCACGTGAGTACTAACCAGCACTTGTTACAACTTTGACTGTAACTCTGAAACATCTCATTGGAATTCAATCAAATTTTAACAGTATACACAGTCTTATGTACCCTGTTATTCCCGCAAATTTCATTTATCTAGGCTTTACAGAACCTGAGTTATTAACTTGTGGATCTTGGTGGCAGCATTTATATTTCTGTTCATCTCAATTATTGTTCAAATTCGGACCCATGTTCATATGAACATTTTTGCTTAGAATCACCCATACTAACTCCCCTAGAAGTTTGTACAATGAATACTGAGACACCCTGTATACTAGTGTACAAGCCGACCTGCGATTTTTGACCCCAAAAAGTGGAAACGCCACGATTCGAGCATAAACAGAAGCAAAAAAAAAAAAGTCTATTTAGCATCTTATTTTGCAAGCATCAATAGTAGCTTTAGATGAGTAACATACAGGGTAAGTATAAAAAGTATCGGAGGAAGTTTCGGATAAACAGATTTATTTCAGATATTGCTACAAAACCTTAAAATTCTTCAAAGTACATCCCTTGGAGCAATGACACTCTTGCCAGCAGCTTTTCCACGACTAGAAAGCTCCTTGGTAGGCAGATTCCAAGAGGTCCTTAGGGGTATGCGTGCAAGCTTCTTTGACGACATTTAGGGTCCCATGGTGGTGTCCTTTGAGGGACGACTTCACTTTTGGGAAGAGGAAAAAGTCTGCTGGGGCCAAGTCGGGACTGTAAAGGGATTTGGGAATCGTCGTGACGCAGTTTTGTTTCAGGCAGTTGGTCACCTAAGGAGTTTGGTGCAGATCTTCCACATCACCAAATTTTCAGTGATAATACTGTGCACCATCATCTTATCAATGCCAATTTGATCATGCACACACTTAACCGACGGCCTGAATTCAGCACTTCATGCACTTGTTTCACGTTGTCGTCGGTTCTTTGAAGAGCTTGTGCCACTTAAAATCTGCAGTCTGTAACATGCTTTCATCCTCGAACACTTGGCAAATCATGCCCAACGTCTCTGCACCAGATGTCCCCAGTCCAACACTAAATTTCATGGCGTACCGCTGTTCAATTGTTAGCTGCATTTTGAGCTTGCACCGAGTCACTCGACAGAGGTCCACTAAAACTTTGATCTAGCCTGAACAAATGCTCACAGGCGACTTATGCTTGGCACATTTTGAAGGTCATACCCAGAGTGACCAGGTTGGGCTATTTCCCGCCCAGTTGGGCTAGTTTCAAACCCTGTTGGTGGAGAAAAAAACGGCTTGGGCTATTGGCTATTTATTGGGCTAAACCACTTGACATAATTCCCGTAAATCAGTTCGAAGTAGGCTAATTACAGTCAGACCTCGAAGATTCGAGGGATTAGGTTCCAGAACCAATTGCGAATGTTTGGTAAAGTCGCTAAAAATGGTCTACATCCGTATTTCTATAGTGTCGAACATTTAGGCATTTTGAGGGTTTTAAATAAGTAAACAATGAAAAAAAAAAAGCAATGCAAATACTTGTATAAGTAGTTGTGACACTAGCATGTTGTGCTAAGATGAGGGAAAATGACTACGATTTTCGATCCAAGCAACCAGCCAATCAGCAACGAGAAAAGTTAGTTACCATGGATGTGGTCATTTACTTTATAGCAAATGCTATGTATCTAAAGAAAAAGCATTGCTATGTGTGCAAACATTCCCACGTTCTAAGAAATTATAATTACAGTACATCTATTGCATGTTGAATTATTTATGTTCCCTCATATATTATAAGTCTTGAACTTTCCCCAGAAACAATAAAATTGTCATTTACTAAAATTCTTATAAAAAACATAAATAACTACATGTACAGGTATTGTGCATTCAAAAGCACGAAAACTCGTAGATGCAAGAGTTTGGTTCCAAAGAAGTTTTCGCAAATCTACGAATTCGTGAATACCTAAACGCAAATGTCTGAGGTCCGGCTGTACTCTGTTTCGAGAGATAACAGTCTGCGCTTTTAATAAGAAATAGTCTCCGCAAAGAATGGTTGTGATTGGTCGAACTTTTTTTACAATCTTTGGCAAAAAAATAAAAAGAAATGCCCAAAAGATACGTTAAGTCCAAAATCGCTTTTTCAGCGCCTACCGCAAAATAAAAGATTTTGGCGAAAAGCGGCGTGATAATTCGGGCTATGTTTATTGGCTTTTTTTATAGTTTTTTTTTTTGTTGTCTTATTAGCGACCAGCCTCGATTTGGGCTAGTTCGGTTGTCGATCTGGGCTATACAGCAGGCACTTGGTTACCCTGGTCATATCCTACACTAAGGATGTGCTAGCGAAGGAATCGGGTAAGATCGATTCCTGATCCCTGAGAATCGAGTAACCCGGTTCTGGAACCGGTTCCCTTCTTACCCGAGGCACCATCTATTATCAATTCATTGAAGTATTTGTTGCTATACAAGAACTTATCATTTTGATGCAATTCTTATGGATATTCAACTAAATATATTAGTAAGCGTCCATGTTTTAATGGAAAATGTTAATTATTTCCCCACATCGAAATAACAAAACTTTATATGGCATAATTGATTACGCGGAGTTACAGATAGAAGAAAGTATGTTAGAGTTTAGCTATAAAAAGAATGACGAATCTAGTAAAAAAATACAGGATTCTTGAAATGTACTCTGAAATGGATAGTTCTTTCAGTTTCCACATTTAAGAATGTTTCTCAGAATTTTTTCGGTCATTTTAAATAACGTTTGTAGGCCTAGTACTTTTTAGCTTCTTAAATAGGTACATTTACATTTTAATGATTGAGGGTCTGGCAAGTTTGTAAAATTTAATCATTCTATTTTAAACGAACGGTAGAATCGCTATTTACACTCCAATCTTTCTAAGAACATTTACATTTACACCCTGAATAGTTACAGCTAACGTCGCCGCATGGGTGAGTATGACGTTCGTGGAACCGGTTCCTCGCATGCGATTCGACTTCAGTGCAGTGTTTTGAAAGATTCGACTCTCCCGGTTCCAGGAGTCATTCGCGCACAACCCTATCCTACACCACCAAGCACACTTAGTGAGAGCGCGTTGCGATTACAATCACGTCGGGGAAAAAAATTGTTCACGATACTTTTTATACAAACCCTGCATTTCAATTTGGTGGGAATCTAAGATACACGTTCGTGTAGTTCCATTATGAGACTAACTGTCAAACGCATGGAAGATTAATGAAATTCAGCAAATGGATTGTTGGAAGCATATGTAAAGATGACTGCATGTACACTTTTCATACTTCCGGGGTATAAGATGCCAAAATTGGTAAAGAGAATATAAATATATATTGTAAAGATTTAATTAAATTTTATTTAAACTCTCTAAATGCGACACTAAACATGGTAAAGTTCTAGAATAGCGTCCCCTAATTTTCTAAGAGTACCTCGATTAGCCTTGTGATATTCATGCGCTCAGTTTATTATCGCATCATTTCTACGTGATAATTAAATATGGAATACCTAAAATTCCATAAATATATTAACTTATAAACATGCGGAAAAAAAAAAAAAATCACGAAAACTATTGTTCTAATACATAAGGATTATAAGCTAATGGGTGGCCATTAATAGAGAAATATGGCCGCTCGTTACGGCTAATACCTTTTACCAGGAAAACATGAAATAGTTCACCTATTCCTGCTTTTACTCGTAATCCCTGCTCACATAAAAATTATTTACTCAGCAAAGTATGCACAATCACAGTTCCAGACGTTTACCGAAAAATGCAACATTCGCGGCAATATTAAGCCAAGTTGCCGCTTTCTTCATAGCTAGCAGCAGTAGTAAGACGAAGAGGAAAATAAACGTTCTAAAACATATTTACCTTTTATACTAATAAACGAAAGCCTCACGGTTGAAGGTAAACCTGTGCGTTTTAAATAAAATTAGCAAAATCGCAATTCCAAATCATTTGATATTATATCAAACCACTAAAACAAGCACGCCTTCGACGGTTGCCTTTATAGCGTTTCATAACCGGATCTGTTGCCATGGTGACGACCAAAATGCTCACTTCCTGCGTGGGATTTTACAAAAGCATCGTCGTAATGAAGAAAATAAAAATATAAAAATTTAAATTAAAAATTAAATCATATTTTTTATTATAGAAATTAAATTTAAATTTAATTTTAATTTTTTTTTTAAATATATGAAAATATTTGCGCCATCTAACGAGAAAACGGATAACGAACATTCGCTGTTTATTGAGCTTGATTTCGGAAAGCATCCGCAATGCTCGTTTTGGATGTTTATAACGAAGCAAGCTCTAAAACGAAGTAGAGTATAATATCGATAAAGTTTAAATTAAAAGTATCTAAATCCCAATAACCTCACTTATATAACATTTATTTAAAATGGTTGTACATAAAATGCTTTTCCAACTTGCACGGACTTTGACAATTGCGTCGAGATCGAGGTATTCAAATGCGCTATGCAGCTTTCTAGATTCAAAATTAATAATAATTTTTTTTTCTGATTTTTATTTTTTTTATTTTTCCTTAACATTCCTAGATGCATTTTTCCGCAGACGAGCAAATGTTTCCTTAGTCAAAACAGATGCATGTTTAGCTCTGATTCAAAATTGAGTTCACCTGACACTGCAGAAGCTCAAGAACTCTTAACATCTGCAAAATCAGATGCAACCCTATTAGATGCTGTAAGTGTGTAATTTACGGTGTTGTAACCCTCTTAAAATACTTAATAATTTCATTGAAAATAAATAATGTCTACTTTCTGATGACTAATCCTAGAATTATTGACATGCCATTCAAAAATTATAATAAATATTCATATACAACTCAGTTGCAAAAATATACGATCACCTGACTTTTTATGTTAAAAAAATAAAAAAAGTATGTAAAAAAAAATAAAAGAGCGAATCCAATGTAGAATGTACATTTGTCTAATGGGTTTTAGACTGTTAGAAGGTTCTAGGGGGAAAAAAATACTAACAAGTAGAGGACCCCAACGAACAAACGAGTTTTTTGATGCCCTTTGGTAGTCTATGTCCTTTTCGTAAAATCAAGTCCGCAGCATCCAACCTGGCCTTATTTTCGAGAAAATCCCTGTTAAAGTCTGTGTTATACAGGGTGGCCCAGATTAATATATACAATCTTTGAAAGCGCCGTGTGCGCGTCACGCGTGAATGACGCAATTCAAATTGCGTGCGTTATGAGCAAGGGGATACAAAAGAGGTGTGAAACATGAGGATCGTCCAACAAGTGGTGCGAAACATTGAGTCTGGAAGAGAAGGTAGATTGTGTGAGTTTGTACTCGGCGACCAACAATTACTCAGAAGTGAAATGTCGTATGGCAGCTAAGTTTGGGACACCCGGACCTTCATTGATAACAATCAAGAACGTAAACGAGAAGTTTGATGAAACTGGCAGCCTTGAAGAGCGTAAACGCAGTAGACCCAAGACCATTGTTACTGACGCCAACAAAGTGCGCCTGCAAAATGAGTTGGCCAGTTCTCAAGAAAAGGCAAGTCGCAAAGGCGGCTATCTGCTCGGTTAGACATTTCTCGTACGAGTATTCAAAGAATCTGAAGGATCTGAAACTGAGGCCATATCATCCTCGCTTAACAAATCACTTGCTCGAAGATAATCCCGACAGGCGATTGGAGTTTGCCGAAACTTGGCTTGCAATTCTGGAGGACGATCCCGAGTTAGCATGCCATGTGAAATGGAGCGATGAGGCAAAATTTCACATCTCAGGATATGTGAATCGCCACAACTGTGTGTATTGGCGTGCAACCAATCCTCACATTGAATTGGAGGTAGACAACCAGAGCCCTGGTGTCATGGTGTGGGCCGGTGTAAGTTATGATGGACTGCTCGGCCTGTTTTTCTTTGAGGACACAGTCACAGGAGACCGCTACCTGGCGAACACTGTGTATCCCCTATTGACGCAACGCGATGATTTTGACACCATGTGGTGGTAGCAGGATGGGGCACCACCGCATTATGCTCTCACTGTGCGGAGTTGGTTGGATCAAACATTTCCAGGTCGGTGGATCGGCAGACGCGGTCCAGTCGATTGGCCTCCCCAGATCACCCGATTTGATCCCACTCAATTTTTGGTTATGGGGATATCTCAAGGACAACGTCTACCGCCTTAGGATCCATAACATTCCAGAGCTTTGGGAAGCAATGACTGAGGAATTTCGCAAAATTCCCCTAGACATGTGCAAGAAGGCCTGTGACAACGTGAAGTTGCGACTGGAAGCTTGCATCGCCATGGAGGGCCACATGGTGGACCACTCCATGGAAAACAGAGTGTGACTCTCTTCTTCGATCCTTTGACAATGTATTCCACCATAGTTACATGCAGGTATTAAAATACTTAAAGCATACGGCCTTGTTAGAAATTGTATATATTAATCTGGGCCACCCTGTATAACTAGTGTAAAATGTACCTTGGCAATCATCACAACAGCAGCAGCCGAACAGGTAATGTCATGGCTTACGAATCACAAGATCGTGGGTTCGAGTCCACGCGTTGACCTTTTTAATTTTTATAACGCTGCTTTTAAAGACCGAAATGTACACCATTGTGCCAACCATGAGACTTTTATTTTTATCGTCAAATTAATAATTTTATACGTCGTATGCAGAATTGTTCATATCTTTTGGAAATGAACAAGGAAATTACATCGAGGGCAGATGTCGTAAAAATTCACGCACTCATTCAAGATGAATTAGAGGCTCCAATATATTCAAATATTTTACGGTAATTATAGTGTACAGATTTCTTTGTAAAAATACAGGGTGTCGCATGTAAGCTGTACCAGCGAAGGTTTGTGGTCTGGGGACACCAATACCTATCAGTTGAACCCCATGTATGTTACGCGATTTTTTTGTAGCTTTCGAGATATGAATTTTTTGTTTTATTTTCAGATTTTTTTAAATTTTGGATGGTTTTAGCTCTAACTTTTTCTGTGAAGTGATTCTTTGAGATTTTCTTTGTTAGTATTATGGCTAGCATGTGTGTTCGTCTGTAACGACACTAAACAACAAAATTCTAACTACTACTAGCTCAGATTTTGATCACAAAATTAAAATTTCTATTTGAGAGAAATTGTTACTTGATTTCAACGTGAAAAAAAAAATACTTAACCCTGACTGAATAACTTCCTAATAATTTTTAAAACTTTATGGGTTCCTTAGCTCTCAAAATAACACAAAAATGTTGGTAATTTATACGGCATTTTTACGCGAAAATTGAGTTTAAAGTTGATACAGTCGAAAATAGTGTAATTAAGAATGTTAATTATTTAAAGCACAATTTAGGTAAACAATGGGTGCGTCCGGAGAACACCCACTGGTGAACTTCTCGAGAATCGGAGAATTCTCCGGGAAACACGAGAAAAGTCGAGAATTCACGTACGTCTCGAACTTACTTACTTACTTTTCAAACCCGCTTATCCGTTAGGATTGCAGGGGCAGCAGCCCTGTGGAGGATCTCCAGCGATCGCGATCTTCCGCCATCAGGCGCATGTCCTCCCTGGTAATATCCAAGCGACTCGAACCCAGATTCTCCATGTAGTCTAGCCACCTGGTTTTCGGCCGACCCCTTGGTCTCTTACCCACCGGCTTGGAAAATAACAACTGCCTAGGAAGACTAGTTTGCGGCATCCGTATCACGTGGCCGTACCAGCGCAACTGAGATCTCAATGCGGAGAAGTAGCGGCTCAACACCTAAAGATTCCCTTATTGTGCTGCTGTACACTCTATCTAGTAGGGTAACACCTGCCACGCTTCTCAGAAATCTCATTTCGGCCGCTTGTACCCGCGATCGCACTCTTTCGGTCATTACCCAAGCCTCGTGACCATAGGTGAGAATGGGGACAAAGATAGATTTGAAGAATGAGAGCTAGGCTTTGTTACCCAGCTCGCGTTTCGTTACCACGGATCGCCATAGTTCACGTCTGACACAGCTTGCTGCACCGATCCGAGCATCCAATTCTTTCTCCTGCCGTCCATCACTCGTGAATGCAATCCCGAGATACTTGAATTTCTCCACCTGTCTCAATGAGGCTCCCCTAACATGGAGAGCGCACTGAGCAGGCTGTCTTGAAAGGACCAGAACCTCGGTTTTAGCCACACTGATCTTCATCCCAGCTTCTTCACATTTGGCTGGGATTCTCAGAGATTTGACCAGTAATCCAATATGGAGAATGTGAGTTCGCTGATCGCTTCTTTTGGGACATTATTTTCTCAAAATCATATGAATTGTCAGTTAAATGTGCAAATATGGGACACTCACAGTGAGGAAGAAGAAAAAGAAAATACTCTGCTATGTTTTGGAGTGCAAAGAAAATTCTTTCATTGAAAATTCGTTTCAAATTAATAATAAGAGGAAGTAAAATAAAATGAAACAAAAAAAGGTGGAATAATGAAACACTAGTCGTGCGAAACTAAAATGGAAAAAAAATTAATTTAGCGAAATGAAGATAAATTATGAGCGTATCTTGTTCATAAAAAAGCCAATATTAATTTCTTTTATCTAAATAAAGGATATAATTTAATAATTTACTTTGTCAGGCATTTTTTAAACCTTTTTAAACAATTTGCAGTATGCTATCGCTGTCATTTGCAACTCAATCTGGTTTTAGTTTACACTAAATTTGATTGGTCGTCTGCTTCGTTCGTCGTTTTCACTTTTTCCACTGTTTTTTGGCGAGAGAGAAAAGTAGGAAGAAATCGAGGGAAAGGTAAATTCTCGGTGGAATCCCGAACGCCATGAATTCACTGGTGGTGGTTTCTCGAACGACAATGTGGAAATAGTGGAAAAAGTGGCTGTTCTCCGAACGCAGCCATTGAAGGTAAACAGGAAGTGACATCATCTTTTAGCAGCACGACACATTTAACACGACTAACACGGATTTTTTCAAATGTAGCTAGTATGTTTCCATTAAACTTGTATGCTACCATTCCCAAGTACGAGGGCGTTTTGAAAAGTAATGCCTCCATGGCTGTAACTTTTTTATTTGTTAACCGATTTTCAAAATTCTTTTTGTATCTTATACTCATGTTTGTCCTCTATGTAATGCACTATTCACTTTTCGACATAGTCCCCATCCCTTTCCACGTGTTGTGCCAACACGTGACTAGTTGGGTGAACCCGTCGGAGAGGAATTCCGGAGTTGTTGTTGACACCAGGATTGAATGGCAGCGTTTACCTCACTGTCAGAACCAACTCGTGTCCCTTAAGGGACTCTTTCTTCTTTGGGAAGCGGTGAAAGTGACAAGGTGCAAAGTCTTTCATCTTTGAACTTCAGTCATTCATCTTTGAACTCCAGAAGAGAGTCCAAAGCTGCCATTCAATCTGGTGTCGACAAACAACTTCGGAATTCCTCTCCGACAGGTTCACCCAACTAGTCACGCATTGGCGCAATGCGTGGAAAGGGATGGGGACTATGTCAAAAAGTGAATAGTGCATTACATAAAGGGCAAATGTGAGTATAAGATACAAAAAGTTACAGCTATGGTGGTATTACTTTTCAAAACGCCCTCGTAAATTCAAGGTGTACTGCTTGCCAACAATGTCCTAGACAATGGCCGGCTGGATACTGTTGCCACTTCCATGGAATCCATTGAACGACGCAAAAGAGGTCGACCACGAAAATCCAAAATAGTGCGAAACCCCTACGGAAGGGCTGGTAAGCCCAAGGAACCCAATTCTATATCATATTAATAAAAAATTTTCTTACTTTATGCGGAGTTTCCATTATTTTATCCAACTCTTGCAATATCAGTCCTCGAACCTTGCAGTCAACATATTTTAGAGAAGGGTGTGTTTTAACTTATTAACGACTATTATTATAAAAACAAATTTTTTATTGTTTATTATAGAAATCAGCCAGTTCTAAGAAGGATTCGAGTAGCTCGAGCTTAAGCTCTAGCTCGGAAGATTCTAAGTCAAGTGATTCTAGGTCAAGTGATTCTAGCTCAAGTGATTCTAGTTCAAGTGATTCCAGCTCAAGTGATTCCAGCTCAAGTGATTCCAGCTCAAATGATTCCAGCTCTTCTTCCGATTCGGAATCGGATGATGAAACTAAAACGAAACTTGCACAAGGTCTTTCGAAACGGGAAGCAGCAGTCCAAAAGCTTAATGCTTTGCTTGCTTCCATGTCTGTACGTTACACGTTTGCTTTTAAAATTACATTATTATAATAATCGGAGTTTGCATTTGATTTGTTTTGGCAAAAGCAATAAATGTCTCTTATTTCTTTTCAAAATTTTTTTAGACCTCTGAAAATCAAGCTGAATATACAAAGCCTCCTATAACTTTATCGAAACCAATAAAAACGCTAGAAAGGAAGAAAGAGGTTCAAGAGAAAAAGCAAAAGTTGAAAGAGTAAGTGACTTACTTTGTTTACTTTTTGAAACTTATTTTTTCTTTAAGATTATTGATGAACTGTATTGTAGCCAGTGTTTACCTCAATAAAAAGGATTACTCAAACTATTTTTAGAGTAGAAGCTCTGGGAATCGATGAAGAAATGTTTGATGCTGTAAAAGCTGTGGCAGGTACGCTGGGTGGAGATGCCAAAAGAACCGAATCGGAACTACTTAAGAAACTCCGAGAACATGCTACGCAAATAGAAGACAACAAAGTGGGGAAAGTGAATATGGAGTAAGGAACTCATTTACATGTACAGGGTGATTATAATTAAAGTTGTGATTTCAAAAATCGATAATTTGAAAACTACTCGTCTGAATGACCTGATATTTTAGCAGAACAATCGTGAGGCAATGGAATTTTGTTTGGCGAAGGAAAAAAATTAGTTCCAAAATCTGCCGATAGATGGTGCTGGCAGGGTGTTTTCGGCATTGTCATTGTTGTCGCTGTAAACGCGTATTCTTGTCTTTTCGCTAATAAATTTTTCGTAAACCCCTGAACTCTATTGTTTCCTTTTGGCTAACACCATTCTTGTGTTTCACGAATCACATTTAGAGCACTATAATAGAGAGTACGGACATTCTTTTCCCCCAACGTATGCCGCCAAGTACGCAAGCTCATTGGCTGGTCGGTCACACGTGACCCTTCGATCGCCATTTTGTTGCCTTTCGTGTAGTCATTTTCTATGTGCTTCTGTACGAAAATGCTTATTAAAAGCTGTTAACTTTCAGTTTCTTCAGTAACACGTCACGAATAATTCCCACTAAATCACTAGATTAAAAAAAAATAAATTATTCAGTAAATTAATCTTAAAAAACACTTTTTAAAAGACCCCCCCTCCCCAACACACGCTACACAATACAAGGAAAAAATTCAATAAATTTTCAGATAACTCGATAAAAATGATATAAAAATTAAGGCTTCGTTTGGAGGTTATGTCATCTTTGATCCTTTTACCATAGCTTTTATCTCTGGGGGTTTTGTACCTGTGTTTTTACTGTAGGGTTTTTTTCCCTCCCTTGCACTTTAAGACTAGGGGTTTTGCCCTACCCTCTATTGAACTACAACTCGTAAAATGCAGAATATACTACATTAATGAATTTGTTAAAAATCTTTCATAGAAACATTTCCTGAAGAACAATTTGAACATGGTGAAGAATTGGGAACAAGTCTATGTCAAAAGATTCACTGAATTAAGATGTTTTAGAACTTGCCATGAACAAACGCCTTTATAATTTGTAAATGCAGCTGTATTTAACAACTTACTGCAAGAAGCAGAAAAATTTATAAGAAGCAATGAAGCCAGCTTTTTATTATCAAAACTGAGTTTTCATGACCTTATGAAATTTAAGGGCGTTCATATTTTAGCTGCTTGCTGTTCTACTTGTCCGGAAAAAATATATGACAGTAGGAGTATGGCAATGCGAGCAGTCATTAAGAATGCGGAGTAAATATAAAAAAAAACAATAAATTTTGTTTTTCTTTTTTTTTTTCGCTCTCAAAAAATTTTTTGTTGATTTTGCTAATGAGGATGTAAAATAAATCAGCTAACTTAAATCATTTTAATGACTTAAATTTCAATGTAACATTTTTAAATATAAATAAAATAATACGAGAGTAGGCTGAAAAGTAATGCCTCCATGGCTGTAACTTTTTTGTTTTTTAACCGATTTTCAAAATTCTTTTTGTATCTGATACTCACATTTCTCCTCTATGTAATGAACTATTTACTTTTCGATATAGTCCCCATCCCTTTCCACGTATTGTACCAACATGTGACTAGTCGGGTGAACCCGTCGGAGAGGAATTCCAGGGTTGTTGTCGACACCAAGACCGAACAGCAGGTTTCACCTCGTCGTCAGAATGCAACTCATGCCCCTTAAGGTGCTCTTTCCTCTTTGGGAAGTGGTGAAAGTCGCAAGGTGCAAAGTCTTTCATTTTTGAACTGCAGTTTTTCATCTTTGAACTGTAGGCGCTGCAACCCTCTCTGATGTGTGGCGATCGTGTGCAGACGGGCGTTATTGTGCTGCAGAAGAGGATCCAAAGCTGCCATTCAATCCTCGTGTCGACGACAACCCCGAATTCCTCTCTAACGGGTTCACCCGACTAGTCACGCGTTGGTACACTGCGTGGAAAGGGATGGGGACTATGTCGAAAAGTGAATAGTGCATTACATAGAGGAGAAATATAAGTATCAGATACAAAAAGAATTTTGAAAATAGGTTAAAAAATAAAGTTACAGCCATGGAGGCATTACTTTTCAGCCCACCCTCGTAACATTCGTAAATATACATAACATTTTATGATAAAAATAGAGGGGGGGGGGAGTTATGTTGTCTAACTTAAACAGTTTTAAAGCGAGTCCTTTTTCATTGGCTTAGCTTTTAGTAAATAGAAGAAAGGCAACAAAATGGCCATCGCAGTCCAATTGTCCGTACTCTCTATCATAGTGCTCTACTGACATTACCCTGCCAGCGCCATCTATCTGCAAATTTTGGAACTACCGTATTTACTCGATTCTAAGGCGCACTTTTTTGCTGATATTGTTTAATAAAAATGTGTACATATTGCACTAAAACATGTTGATTTTGGTGCACCTAAGATTCGAGGAATAATTTTTTTTTCAAAAATGGTCTCAAAAATCAGCATGCGGCTTACATTTGAAGGCGCCTTAGAATCGAGTAAATACGGTATTTTTTTTTTTTTCCCTTCGCCAAACAAAATTCCATTGCCTCACGATTGTTCTGCTAAAATATCAGGTCATTCTGACAAGTAGTTTTCAAATTATAATTAACATTACGATTTCAAAGATTGATAATCACCCTGTATTTATTTCATGAAAAAAAAATTAATCAGTGGATTTTTAATACAATTTATGATTGCTAATCACTTTCTCGAACAAAATTTTTCATTCAAGGCGGTCTTAGACGTCCAAAGTACGAGGGTTGTACCAAAAGTAAGGTTCCCAATTAGCTACAGTCTCGAGGGAAGGTGCTAGGCTAAATCCGACGACAGTGCCGTGCGCAGTGGTTCCCGCACTCTCGAGCGATTCGCTACGGCGCTCAGTGTTCGCTTGGCAGCAGTCAGAGATGGAAGTGTCGATCGCCGCTCCCGCCAAGTGCGAGGTTCGAGCAGTAATCCGGTTTCTCCACGCAAGGAAGTTACCGCCCGTGGAGATTCATCGGCAACTGACTGAGGTTTATGGTGAAAAGTGCATGTCCGTTCAGCACGTCCGAAAATGGTGCAGGGCTTTTGCTGAGGGTCGCACGGAAGTTCACGATGAAGAACGGAGTGGAAGACCGCCGGTTCCGGATTCAATTGCCCAGAAGATCAACAGTGAGCTGCTGAAAGATCGGACGGTCACTGTCCGTGAACTTGTTGAACGCATTCCTAAAGGTTCCCACGGCACACGCTTCCGCAACGGATTGGCGGGAGACTTCTTCGACTTAGGAATACAAAAGCTGGAGCACCGTCTTCAAAAGTGTGTCGAAAAAAATGGAGACTATGTTGAAAAATAGACAACACTGTAAGGTTTTCAACGATGTATAAATTAATAACAATAAACAATGTTTTCTACTTGTAAAAAATATGGGAACCTTACTTTTGGTACAACCCTCGTAAATATCTCTATAATCCATTTGGGAGCGGGATCTAGGTATTTTTAAACAAAAATACTTGTTAAAGGCTTCTAGACAATAGCTTCCAATACTTTGTATTAGGCCAGGCCTTTAACAAAATAAATAAATAAATAAATGAATAAAATTAAAAGCACACAGGGCAGAAGTGAAAAAAAGAGTGCACAGCTTGTAGGTTATGCACTCAGTTTTTATTGTTTTCTTTATAAAGATGATGTAAAGCTGACTTGTGTTAATGATTGGCTGAAAATTCGCATCAACCTGTTTGAAAACAAATGAATTATGGGAATTAACATCATATTTTGCTATAATGAGGAAAACTAGACTGAGTGCTTGCTAAACCTCCACTCAATTTAACAACACACACAATTTGTCAGACTTCACGGGATGGTGCAGCAGATCAGTGTTAGGCTGGAAGTATGGGGTATTTTTTTTAATACCCTGTCCTTTATTATGAGCTTTAGCATAAAAGCTACTTATAAGAATGCGCCCTTGGTCTGTACGTTTATCCGTCCGTCCGCCGTTTGCACGATAACTTGAAAACGGATTAACTTTTTCAAATTCTGTTTTCAGAAATATGACTATCAAAGTCTTAGCTCGGCCGTATTAACTTTTCAGAATTTTTCTTGGATCCCTTCAAGTCGAATTCACGTGTTAAAATGGTAAGTGTAAAGAATATCAAGATAATGGCATGTCATATAACAATCGATTTATCAAGAAGGAATACATGGTTACTTTCTGTTCATCTTTTTAAGCATTACTGACATCGGCGCACGCACATGAAATCACTTTGTTGACGCATGATTGCTCAAGTGCTCATAATCTATATTATAAAGTAGCGAAAGAATGGAGCTAATTATTGGTTTTATAATGTCTTAACTGTGTACCCTTCATAATTTCTACGTTTTTGAGGTAGAAGGTTGAGATTCGGAATGTAGCTTCCTATGGGCATGTCCGTCTGCACTGTTTAGTTTGGTTTTGATTGGTACACTGGGGTCGGAAATACGGGGGTGGGATTCAGAGAGGACAACATATCTATGTACTATTTAGGTACGTAAAGGCGTGAAATTCAGTATCCAGATTCCTCTAGGCCAGATCTACATTACTATGAAGTTTAGGCCCAGGTGTTCCAGTGGGGTTGGATTTGTGGGGGTGGTAGTCACATGGTCTTTAGAACTATGCCAACATATGGCTTACGATATATCATACGTTCGGAAATGATGAGAAAGGAAAGAAATACGAGCTTTTTTACATTTTCTATATACGAGGCTCGTCCAGAAAGTAAGTTCCGTTCGGTAATAAAAACAAAACTACTACATATATATTCAAAATTTTTCTTTACCAGATTCTATGTACCTTTAACTATTTTTCCACATAGTTTCCAAGTTTATTTAAGCACTTGTCATAGCGCTCAATGTACTTCCCCATGATCATTTCGTAGAAGCTGCCGCCGGTGAAGAAAGTCACGCATTTTTCACTGTTCTTCGTCGCTGAAATGCATGCTGCCGATGAACTCCTTTAGCTCCCGAAACAGGTGGTAGTCACTGGACGCGAGGTCCGGACTGTAAGGCGGGTGGTCAAGTTGTTCCCAACTAATCAGATCTTTTCCAACAACTTGACCACCCGCCTTACAGTCCGGACCTCGCATCCAGTGGCTACCACCAGTTCCGGGATCTAAAGGAGATCATCGGCAGCATGCATTTCAACAACGATGAACAAGTGAAAACTGCATGACTTTCTTCACCGGCGGTAGCTTCTACGAAGTGATCATGGGGAAGTACATTGAGCGCTATGACAAGTGCATAAAATAAACTTGGAAACTATGTGGAAAAATAGTTAAAGGTACATAGAATCTGGTAAAGAAAAAATTTTGAATATATATGTAGTAGTTTTGTTTTTATTACCGAACGGAACTTACTTTCTGGACGAGCCTCGTAATACGTTCGAGAAAATTAATTTTTGATTAAAAAACTTGGGGAGAGGTAAAAAAGTGTAGATAAAGGGATAAAATTAATGACTTCAGGATCTGCTACTTGCCTTACCCTACTCGGGGGAAGGGGGAGGGGGGATTAATTTTTTTTAATAAATGTATAAACGTATTTCTCCTTCACTGCTAAAGCTCCTTCTTGGAATGTTTACAAGATTTTATTTATTTATTTTTTTTCATCAAATTTTATTATTAGGAGCATATTTTTGGGAATGAAGATTGACAGGACAAGGCCTGACAAAGATTCACGTCGCATTGGACAATCTGAAGCCAGTGAACTGCATCGGACTGGAGAAGAAAGGAGGATGAAACGCCTCGAGGAATTAAAACTATCTCTAAGTTCAGCTCCGAAGCAACCGGCTACAAAGTAATAAATTTATGAATAATGTTTATGAATTAAATGTTAAGTTTTTTTTTTGTTATTTTTTTTCATATTTATGAGCGAGTTAGTGCAACTTACTTTTTGATCCCCCCTCGTAAAATTTAAAAAAATAAATAAATAAATAAATTGTAGAATTTTTTGAACAGGCCTGTAATATAATTTTTTCATGATCCTCTTACATGCTAAGCAGAAAGATGGTTTGTTTGGGTTTTTTTTCAGACCAAAGAAAATTAATTTATTTGGTTCTGGTTCATTAAACATCTTTTCCAAATCAGTGCTTCCATCAGAGGAACAGAAAGGTAATTATTCCTATTAGGTTGTTGAAAAAGTCATTGTGTTTTTTACTCATAGATGTAAATCGTATAATGGTGTAGTTTTAAGTTTAATGTACTGAACACAGGAGTATAGATTCATAAACCCATGTGTATTTGACACTTCATCAACAAAAAAGATGTAGGGATCGATTAACAATTCTTTCTATGTTGTATGGAAATGGAGAATAGACACGAGCATTTTCAACAATTTTTGCCTGATTACAGTGGAACCTCGGTTTACGAACTTAATCCGTTCCAGGAAATGTTCGTGAACCGAGGCAACTTTCCCCATTCAAATGAATGTTAATACAGTTAATCCATTCCAGCGATCAAAAGCTAAGATTTTCGCCCATTAAGTTAATGTGGGTACAGTACAATACATTGAAGACATAAATCCTAAATTGCGAGCACGAATACAAATTACAAAGTGAATACAAGTAGTATGAACTGGCACCATCTGTCTGCGCATGCCCAGAATAAGAAATTAGTGATGTCGCCTGTTCATGAACCGAAATATTGGTTCGTAAGCCGAAACAAAATTGTTGTTCGTGTTCGTGAACCGAGGTTCCACTGTACTTCTAAACAAGGTAAGAGGCAAAAAAAAAAGGGTAGAACACGAACCTGTGAACAGATTTGAAAAATGTTTACTTTAACGTGCACTGTCATCAGTCCTGTGTATGTGTATCAAATTTCAGCTCTCTAGCTTATCAGGAAGTTGGTTTAATACGAAGGCTGGGGCATAAGTCATGGCAACTATTTTTTTTCTTGTAGATATGTGAACGGATCACAAACGTATGTGTCGTGTGGAAGTTCTGCAGGCATAGTGTGTATGCAGAACAAAAGATAGCTCTGTGATAGCTGGTAGTAGCGCAGCGAGGGCTGTGAAATCAGTCAGTTGGCGAGTGTCGTGAGAAATGGAAGTAACTCGTGTTGAGCAGCTCTCTTACATCAGAATAGCCGTTCTCCGAGGGAGAAATGCGATGGAATGTCACAGTGAATTAGTAGAAGCCCTTGGGAATAATGCTTTATCATACCGTACAGTAGCACGATGGGTAGGAAAGTTTCAGCAAGGACGCGTGTCAACCAGTGATGAGCAACCGTGAAGGCCATATTGCCCTGTATACTACTGTAATAAATTAGTGTGTTACGATATTTCAGTGTTATTCGTTGTCCACACATGTAGTTAACACCTTGTCCTTTCGTCTGTATATGTCACATTTTCCAACCGGACTGGTATCTTCAAGAAAAAAAATAGTTGCCATGACTTTTGCCCCAACCCTCATATTGTTTACAAGATTTGACAGATACACATATAAAAAGCATATAAAAAGAAAGGAGACACTGAGCACACATGTGAAAAGGCACCAGTGTTGATATTGGTTTGCCTGTTTCCATTATGTTGACTATAGCTCTTGACTGACTGACTGAACTGTAAGGGATGGTTATCATGAAACCGAAGCCAGTGACTGGCCATACTTAAGGTTGGGGGGGGGGGTGCAGAGATGGTTATCCAGTGACTAGCCTACGTAAGGTTGCTTAACTCCGTCATGCAAGCCGTCAGCGAGACAACCAGGCCACCCCCTGACTATAACTTTTGCTATCATGTTGTCAGTCTGGGGGAATAGAGCACTTGCCAAGGAATGTTACGATCATCTGCTGTCAGTAAATCGTCAAATTGAACTTGGCTTTATCAGAAAAGTCTACACTTGATCTTATGCAAGTTTGACGACTACCAGAAAATTGTTTGAGCTTGGTTGGGATGTGTTGTCTCGCCCACCATATTCCCCACACTTCCATTTGTTTAGGTTCTGCAAAATTCGTCGTGTTTGGTTCATCGCTAAGTTTTTTGTGAATGGAATCATGAAACTTACCAAAAGATGGCAGAAGATACTCGAACAAAAAAAAAGAAACTGCATCTTAAGAATCGCTGGAAAACACGCAATGACTTTTTGAATGACCCAATGATAATTATACAGTACATGTATCGATATAAAAACAACTTTTCTTGTTAAAAATCTGAATCGTGATCTATTTTAATGTGTTGTTGCTTAACAGACGATTTAGGTTTAAAGATTTGGGAGGAATATGAGCGAAGAGAAATGGAGCAGCTTTTTACTCCTCCACCTGCAAATCCATTTGAAGAGATGGTACTCTGGACTCAGCAAGGAAAACTTTGGACTTTTCCAATCAATAATGAATACGGTACATAGAAAAAGATAATACAGTCGAAACCCGTTAATACGAACTCGGTTAATACAAAAAATTTTGCTGGCCCGTCCCCGTGAATTTATTTACATGTAAATTCATCCTCTTAATACGAACGATTTTCAATTAAAGTCCGGTTAATACGAAGGAAAATTTCGGAAATTTAGTTAGAAAATAGTGATCAGAATAAAAATTCTAATAAGTTTTCGAAGTATTCAACTTTCTAAAATAAAAATTAAATGTTTTCTGTTATCTATTCACGTTTTTAGAGAACATATTGTCCACCAGGAGGGACGCTGTAGTCGTCCGCCACTACACCCGTTCATTTTGATTCCTAGGCGTTTGTATCGTCCTGTAGCGAAGCTGCAGAAATAACGAGCTATTGCACAATCTATAGGGTTTGCTACATTTTCGTTATAACACATTTTTTTCTTTTGAATCGGTGTAGTTCACGTTTTCTACTTTTTATTTATTTTGCTCGACCGTAATGGCGCCGCCCATGAGATGACGTAATGAAAAGGTGAATTACCACTGACTTCTAAAGAATCACATGTTCTTTCGGGCGTGACGAACACCACTAATCACGTGGTGTTCACTAACGCACACCTGATTGGTTCTGTATGAGAGCGCACTTGTTTCTAAAGAAATTGAATCACGTGGCAATTTTAAATGGGAATCAATCGCTCTCCTTCGATACAGACTACACTACGTACTACTGCACAGGTGCTTATCTTGTACAGAGGGTAGATTATCGCAGATTATCGTGGCACTTACTCCTTCGAGGGAGTTTTGAGCCATCCCAGTAACTAATGGCTGCTACGAGATGACAGTATCAGCTGAGACCGACGGCTTAACGTGCCCTCCGAAGCACGGGGGGGTTAATGATGGAAGAACTGCTGGCGGACGAACAAACCAGTGGCTATCACCAGGTGCCGGACATCCAGCACTGGTCACTCAGCTAATGGGTCAGACTAAAGCCCTCCCCAACAGCTGTGCCCCAAATAGCCGTCCCACCCAGCAGTGGTCCTCAAGCCACTGGCTGTCACCCAGGCCAGCAGCTGACCGTGCCTGAAGTTGCTTAACTCCATTGATCGACGAGACAACCAGGCCACGGCCATCCCTACACAGGTGCTACACCATGTCCAACGTAAGGAGAAAGAAACGAAAGGATCTTTCGCTAGAAGTGAAATTAAAAATGCAAAAAAAAAAAAGGGGGGGCAGATTGCTAAAGAATTTGAAATTCCTCTCTCAGCTTTGTTAACGCTAATAAAAAACGCTGAAGAATAAGACAGCAAGTAGGACATTTAAAAGGAAACTGATGCGAACAGCAACACGTGAGGAAATGGAAGACGCACTGCTGAAATGGTTTCAACAAGTAAGTTTACTTTTTTCTATATTGTACACGTGCAACAGCGTCTAGATAGAAACCAAGATGGCGGAGTCGAATGTGATGATGATCCCGGGCAAATTCAGCACTCTGCTCCGTCAACACAGCATATGATTACTGTGATGGACGATCTCAATCATTTGTTTTGTATGGGGAAAATGTTCCTCCAGATTTATTTACGTTGTACTCAAAAGTAAATAATGTTTAAAGCAGAAATTTTGTACTGTCACGTAGACAGGCCAACATAACAGTTTTTACTGAAGGAACGGAATCAAAATGTACGTATTTTATAACAATAATTTTTCTACGCTTATTTCGAAAGTTATCAGAGTTGATGGATAATACGAATTCCAGTTAATACGAAAAAATTTATGGTCCCGACGATTTCGTATTAACGGGTTTCGACTGTAATTGGAAAGTCATAGAGGGTTGGAATTAATGCCAGGGAATAATATTCGTTTCCATTTTCTTTAATATTTTGAACAGGATTAGAAGAAGAAGCCAAATATGGATTTCACGATCACGTCTTTTTGGAGCATCTCTTGGAAGACGGCTTCCCCAAAAAGGGACCCATTCGCCATTTCATGGAGTTAGTCACAGTGGGATTGTCGAAGAATCCGTATTTGACGGTACCAGAGAAACATGCGCACGTAGATTGGTTTCGAGAGTATTTCAAAGATAAAGAGAAAATATTGAAAGATATTGGGGCATTGTGATTATATTTGGCTGAAGATGTAATTTATGCTTAGAGTAAAACGTTAAGGTCGATGCTAATTTAATAATGTATTATAAGAAATAATAATGTTAATTTAAAAAAAAAAGTAATACAAGAAATAATTGTTGCTATTGTATCGTAGCCATTCAGAATTCATTGTCGTTTTTTTTTATTTTTCGTATTTGGTGGGTTTGATTGTACAGTGTCATAAGTAACCAATATGTCTTAAACAGGGGTTATTGTGGATGGTTGCTGGAGGAACTAAACTTTCCTGATAGCAGCTGTTCATTGAGAATGTTTTGTTTTTCTGTTGGCTATTGAAGACGCATTCCCGCCAAAGGCTAGAAACTCTTTTCTGTTCTTGAAGGTAAAATTCCAAAGAAAAACTCGACTCTTATTATATTTTTTTTGTTTTTGTTTTTGTTTTGCATCATACCATTAGTCCGAGGTAATAAAATAATGTATCACTCAAAATTTTTTTTATTTATCCTAATAATTTATTAAGACAAATGGTTCGGAACATTGAAAATTTGCCCTCTGCTCTTCCCTTCCCTACTCTAGAAGAAACAGTGGAACATGACATCATTCCCGCCGTGCTAGAGCGCTTTTGATTATATTCTCATTTCAGATTAAGTCTCGAACGATTCTAGGTATCGCAAGATTTTACAAACCTTTTCTGTGTTTGAATGTGTTAATATAAAATCCAATAAAAACTTCCTTGGTCTTCTTCAAGATAAGCAGGGGTTACATTTTACACATTTCATCACCCAAAATGGCTTATTTTATTTCTCATGTCTCCATTGGTGATCTTTGGTTTTACTGAAATCTAGGCCCAATGAAAAGCCAACTCCTTCAGCTGAGATCTGATTGGCGCACATGCTGGGGGAACATAAATTCCTAGTGATCCAGTTTCGGCTGCTCAAATGCATAGGGCTGGATTGAAGGGTAGTACAGCCGACTCTTGTTATAACGAAGTTCACCGGAATCCATAAAAAGTTTGTTATAACCGTTATTTCGTTATATGTGAAACCCAATTTTTTAATGTAAAAATGCATTTTCACCTTAGAATTAGTAGGTCTTAGTTGAAATTTGAAGTATTGCAACTAAACTTACTTACTTACTTACTTTTCAAACCCGCTTATCCGTTAGGGTCGCGGGGGCACCAGCGATCGCGATCTTCCGCCATCAGGCGCATGTCCTCCCTGGTAATATCCAAGCGACTCGAACCCAGATTCTCCATATAGTCTAGCCACCTGGTTCTAGGCCGACCCCTTGGTCTCTTACCCACCGGCTTGGAAAATAACAACTGCCTAGGAAGACTAGTTTGCGGCATCCATATCACATGGCCATACCAGCGCAACTGAGATCTCTCAATGCGGAGAAGTAGCGGCTCAACAGGCGATGAAATATCCTTAATCGAACATAATCAAACAAAAAATATGATTTCCATTCGACTTCGCTCGTTTGGTGAAATTTTTTTGATCAAACACTACCAGATTTTCATTTGAATACGTTTTTATAGTAGAAAAGGAAAGGGCTTCTCAGGAAAGGGCAAAACTGAAAGTTTTCCGTAAATTTTATTATTATTGAGTTCGAATTTAAAATTTTTAAATGCAAAACATGTGTAGAAAGTAAGGTTACAATGGCTAATGTTCTTTCAAAAAACGTTTATTTGACAATGTCCTCTACAACTTATTTAGAGATACAGGGGTTATTTTTCATCGTAATTGCTGCCATTGTAACCGATATCTTCAGGAAGCTCAATAACTTATTCCAATCATTGTTGGAGCCAGAAGTTCCTTTGGACATGCCGAACATGTCATCCAGCAAACATTTATCTGCTAATTATAAGACGACAACCTCTTGTCCACAACTGGATTTTATTCCGCATATACGTATTTCGAACTCTTTGAGTTCATTATTCAATGCCAACCAAGAGGTTGTCGTCTTATAATCATGTCGTTATCCACAGTCATTGAAGAATTCTCATTTATCTGCTATTCCATCTGTTCCATTGACTTGTTAACCTTCTCACTCTTTCTCTCTCTGTCTCAGTCCCTCCTACTTACTGTCTCTGTCTTCTGCCTCTGCCCAACCAAATAAGGCATAGGAAATGAAAAGCCTTCTAGGGCGGAGTCATGCTGTGATTTGGAACAGCAAGGAGGAGAGATGGAGAAAGTGAAATAAAAGAGGTGAAAAATAAAGAAAAGCAAAAGGATGACCGTCGGACAAAAGAGCTGCTGTCCCCACCTTCCTCCGACAATATACCAATGGACTAAAGGTCATGTTAAAAAATCAGGAGTGTTCTTCCTTTGACTTTATTATATGCTCCCACACAAAGCCACTTATGTAGTCTTAAGTGATTGTGCCTAAGTGTTATCACCCAAAGCTCTAGGATGTCAACCTTCGAGAAAAAAGCCTCATACGGATGCTCCGAAATGGGTAAGTGTTCAGGTAAAGTATCCCTTATTTTGTCCAATTGGGCTAAAATTTGATATCTAATTGTCTTTCATCATATTTAAGTTTATCTTTGTTTACCTTTGTTTGAAGTCCTATTTATATGAAAAAATCGAGTATGTGTTTAGGTAAATGACCACTACCAGTTCAGAGAGGAGACGTTGGATACCACTATTTCCACAATAAGTTTATTCATCATACATGCACATTTCGGCTACCAAGTAGCCATCTTCAGTAAGAATCAAGTAACAATTAACCAATTAGAAAGAAGGAAATACAGAAACAGAAAGCCAATTGGGCAAATAGTACGCGGACCTAGTAGAGAACTCTTATCTGGAAGTAACTACACTGCTTTGCAATGAAATTGCCCCACCCACATGAAGTAACCCACCGTTATTACGTTATGGAGCCAAGACATGCACTCGTTTGTATAGGGTGTCCCAACGGAAAGCGGCATCAGTATGTGTGGCATCACCTCTAGCGGCGATGCATTGTTCCAGCTGCAGGTGTAGGTGATCATACAGGTGGCGAATGTCATCTTGAGGTACGCCTGGCCAGGCCTGGTTAACCTGCTGTGTCAGTTCATAGAGATTGCGGGGTGATCGTAATGGCGTCCCACTATGTCCCACAAGTGCTCAATTGGCGATTGGCAGCCAGTTGACATCATGTAGACATGCCATGCTCATGTTTGCTGTGTGCGGTCTGGCGTTACCCTGCTGAAAGACTGCGCTGGGTATGGTGTGCAGAAAGGGCACTAATACGGGTTGCAGAATGTCTGTGACGTACTGTGCTGCTGTCAGGGTGCCTTGGATGGTGACTAAAAGCATTCTGGTATCGTAGCTGATGGCAACCCAGATCATGATCCCGGGTTTTGGTCCACGATGGCCATACCGGATACATTGTTCATTGGCACATTCCAATGGTCTGTGCCACACCCGTCCGCATCTGTCATCGGTGTCCAAATAAAAGCAGGATTCATGTGTACATTCCATTCTCCAGCCCACTAGTTCATGACACCATTGCAGTCGTATTGCGCGGTGCTCAGGTGTCAAAGGAAGACACAACAAAGGACGCCTGGCAGACATTGTCGCGGCGTGTAACCGGCATGCTATAGTCGCTATTGACACTGGAGCAGTACCGGGAATAGTGATGTTGTCGTGCAGTTGCTGCAGGGTGATGGTTCTGTCCGCTAGCGCTGTTTGCAGTATCCGCCTCTCGGTATGAGCTGCCGTGTTTCTCCGGGCCCCAGAGCCTGGTCTTCTGGCACGTGTGCCTTCCTCTCGCCATTGCCTCCAACATTGGTCTACTGTGGAGCCTGCGGCCCTAGGGAATGGATTTATACATCAAACGAACTAGGGTCCCCAGTTCCCCTTTCACTCACCCTTCTTTAAATGAGAATGAGTTTTTCCACAACACAAAGTTCGTCGGGTGTTTCTCCTGATCGTTTGCTAACGTCAGAACGAACTCGTGTCCCTTAAGGGGCTCTTTCTTCTTTGGGAAGTGGTGAAAGTCGCAATGTGCAAAGTCTTTCATTTTTGAACTGCAATTTTTCATCTTTGAACTGTAGGCGCTGCAACGCCTCTGGTGTGTGGTGACTCGTGTGCTGGCGGACGTTATCGTACTCCAGAAGAGGGTCCAAAGCTGCCATTCAATCCTGGTGTCGACAACAACTCCGGAATCCCTCTCCGACGGGTTCACCCAACTAGTCACGCGTTGGCGCAATGCGTTGAAAGGGACGGGGACTATGTCGAAAAGTGAATAGTGCATTACATGGAGGACAAATGTAAGTATAAGATACAAAAAGAATTTTGAAAATCGGTTAAGAAATAAAAAAGTTACAGTTATGGAGGCATTACTTCTCAATACGCCCTCTTATTTTGGTCGATTCGGTCTGGCCCAGTATCGGCGTCCCAATGAGCTTCAATTGGATTTAGGTCTTTGCCTCTGAGCAGGCCAGGCAATTTCTTCAACATGCATGTCATGGAACCATTCTTGTGTGCCTTGTGACCTGGGGCACTATCATGTTGAAACAGAAAAGAGCCTCCCCAGAATTGTTCCCACAATGTTGGAAGTACTGAATTGCCTGGAACATCTTTATACTGGGTATTGTTCAGGTTTTTCTTCACGATCCACAGATATATATTAAATATACAGGGTGAGTCAAAAGTCTGTACCCCCCCCCCTTCTATCTTGGATACAAATTTTAATTCAAAAACCCAAAAACCTCATTGCAATCTCTGCAACTGGACAATCGGCTCTTGTATTTGTTTGTTGCTTACAAACAGTTAAGTACATAAATTAAGTCTTTACAGTCAATCCAGAAGGTGCTCAATGCGACATCCATAACAATTTTTCATGGCATTTCGACGATGCCAGTAGGTGTGACGGGTGTTACTGCCGTCGCTGCAGAGATTGCAATGAGGTTTTTGGTGATTCGTTCATCGGATTTTGAAATTTTTTTGATTTGTTGCTTATTTGATGCTGAATAGGTTTGCAAATTGTTTTTTTGTGTGTATTTACTACGGTTTAATAGATACGATTTGCAAATATCCTAATTTGCATGTTGGCAACACTGCCACCATGAGAAAGAGCATCCTCAACTTCCTATTCACTCCCTTTACTGGAATCCAAGATGGGGGGGGGGGGTACAAATTTTGACCCACCTTGTATATTTGAAGCACACATCTGTGGATCCATCACAAAGCTTTCAATCTGTCTGTTAAATTTGAAATCTCAAAGCTTTTACAAACTTTTTACTCAAACTAAATGAGTTTTCAATATGTCAGATCAAGAAAAGTCACTTTTACTCTATTCAACGAAAGAAAAACTGGGCGTGTCTAATAAAATTTCCGAATTCAATTGTTAGACATTGTTGCTAAGTAAAATTAACAATCACTGACAATTGAAATTGGAAATTTAACTGAATACATGGAAAAAAGTAAAAACAATGAAACAATGTGTTTTTTAAATAATGAAACCACTATGCATGAGTTGCGGGGCATGAAACAATTTATTGAAGGCATTAGACATATCCTACATTGCAAATATACAAATACCATCTTGTTCTAGATGGCTTTTCTGTCGTGCTACTCTGAGCACAACGTCTTCAGTTTTCATGAATGGGCATTGTTTTGAATGAACTATTAGTAATTTTTTTGGTACGTGTTGTTTCAAGGTACTGACCACAGATTAATGATAAACACAGATATGTAAGCCATTGTTAAAAATGTTGCGCCTAAACCTAGCGGTACATGCGGTAAACTCAAACTCAACAAAATGCCTATTCATTTGGTATATTTGTGGTTTACCGCATACAACGCTAGGTTTTGGTGCAACACTTTTTAGCAATGGCTTGGCATATCTGTGTTTATCCTTTAATCTGTGATACTGACTTCAAGATGGCAGTAATTTTAACAATAAAGGAGGTGGTTTCATGCTAGAACCACTGTTAGCGAAGCAAATCAAACTCGATGGTTGTTGTTTCAGAGTGAAAACACTTCACTGGAAAGTGCTACCTACATGTATATTGGCTTTGCTAGTATCCAAAATTAAGGAGGAAGCAATGCACTTCAAAGTGATGTAACGTGTTTTTATCAGATACGTTATTAATTATAGATCCTGAATATTTCACAGATGCTGACCCTTCTGTTGTGAAAATACGAGCTTAGATATAAGCCACCATTGAATATGGCATTTGCTTATGGTCATGTGCATTTAACTATGGACTAAAGATGTTAAAATCTGCAGTGAATCAATGCATTCTAGTAGCCTGCAGGCTTAACCGTTATCAGTCAATTTCAGAACACTGTTACAAAATTGGTCTGTTGCCCTTTGAGGCCTTCGTTATTTATTGTAGATTGAAATCGTTGGCCAACTCTTTACGTAATCACGAAGACCCTAATCATTTTATCATACAGTATTTTAATAGCTCTATAGATATTCGTCAACTCAACGATTTAAATTTGTCACTCCCATGCTATCTAATTTTAAACGCAGAATGTATCCTTATAACACTTTTAAATTTTGGAATGACTTGCCATATTATGTGCGAAGTCACATCTTTGTTTGTTCCCGTTATAAATGTATTCATAATTTCACACATTTTAATAATTTCTTAAAATCATATATTTTAAAAACCGAAAAAAACTTTCAACTTTCTTGATATAACCATTGTGAACCTGATTTTTGTTCTGAACTCAGTGAATTTATGATGTAATACTCCCAGGGAGTGCTTCTAAATAAATAAATAAATAAATAATAATAATAATAATAATAATAATAATAATAATAATAATAATAA
>JAHWFO010073191.1:1291194-1327418 GCA_023313115.1 Rhysida immarginata
AATAATAATAATAATAATAATAATAATAATAATAATAATAATAATAATAATAAGCAACTCCACGGTAGACATCCTTCTGACCTCAACCAGCCACACGTCGACAAAAAAGCGTCGAACTTTCGGTTGAGTGAAGGGAGTCTCTTTGGGGAAACTGAAGGAACCATGATTGCCGTACAAGACCAGGTTATTAACACTAAAAGCTACAGAAAACATATTTTCAAAGAATCGACTGACGGGTCTTGCAGGAAATGCCATATCGCAGAGGAAACCATCCAACACGTCATATCCAGTTGCAAAATACTCACGCAGACAGATTATTTACACAGACATAACCAGGTAGCCAACATTATACATCAACATCTAGCTAAGATACACAAGCTAAGGGACATTCACATTCCTTACTATAAATATATCCTCGACACTGTCTTAGAAAACACCACACATAAACTATATTTTACAGAGCTATAATCACTGACAAAACTATCCCTCATAACAGACCAGACATTACACCAGTAGATAAGCAAAACGAAGTGACTTACATAATTGATATCTCCATCCCCAACACACACAATTTACAAAAGACATACACTGACAAAATCACTAAATATACGGATCTTGCACACGAAATAAAACGCCTTTGGGGAGTTAACAGAGTACACATTGTTCCTATCATTCTTTCTGCCACTGTGGTTTCTACACAAAAGCCTGTCAACACTAAATTTAAACCCACACTTATACAAAACCTTACAGAAAGCCACAATTCTAAACACATGTCACATAGTAAGGAAATTCCTACACCCAAACATCAATACTCCCACGAGTGCATAACTTTCCCTCCCTCGCATTTGAGTCCCTTGGGCTTTGGCCCTCTTTTGGGTCCGCCTCTGGGATTGGCTTCCGGACTTGATCCGAATTTGGCTTCCCCAAACAATGATAATAATAACAATAATACTTTATTTTATTAAGTACGGAAGAATGAAGGTACTTACTGGTTTTACAATGTCCGTCTGTCTGTTCTTTTGATATTTTCTACAATTTTTTACATACAAAGCTAAATTCGGAATATAGCTTACCATAGGCATGCCCTACTCACGTTGTATTGCACTATTTATAATTCAACAATGTCCATTTTGCAATACAAAGATTTTTATTAAAATAAACTAACTGAAATCCATTTTCATTCTCTCGATATCAGCATTTTAAATTTCTGACAATGGGATTCTTTTTTAAATTTAAAAAATAGTTTTTTTACTCATTGTTAATGTATTTCGGTTATATTGTTGTTATTATTGAGATACAGTATTTTATTATTATTATTATTATTATTATTATTATTATTATTATTATTATTATTATTTTTTTTTTTTTATTTTTTTTTTTTAACCCTGGAATCCTTATTTGATTTTGTATAATTGTTTTGTCTCGTTTTCTTTTTTTCTTTACTTTCTTCGTTCTTTTTTATACAACCTGTGACAATAAAGTTCGGTGAATGTTGGCATATTGAGAGTGGATTGCTCGCTTACATGAAACAGCAGTTACTATCCTTCAAAGTAATCCCCGTCGATGGTAATGCACTTCTGGGAACGCCTGTACAAGTCCTGGAAACTAGGGATAGCCTTCAGTTGGGCCGTAACATTACGTTGGATGTCTGGCCACTTCGAGGGGCATCTTCTACGGTGTTCCGGCCTCCTCGGAACCGTTTAAACCACTCATAAACACACTTCAAAGTAATAGCATTTTCTTTGTAAACTGTTGTCATCATTTCATGAGTCTCTTTCGTTCGCTGATCCATTTTGGGTTTCGACCGCGCGTACTACGCCTTCTCTCTTCAATGTCCTGTTTAGACACAATAAACACACTCGCAGCGCTGATTCTCTGGGAGTGCAGGATACGACGATGGTGCACTCTTACGACCGTTAGCAATTTGACCGGTAGCATTCACCGAACTTTATTGTCACAGGTTGTAGATGTTTTCATTAACCCCGTTTTGGCTTTTTGCCTCTGGGGGGCATGAAATTACGTATAAAGTAAACCAATACCAAATAAACTTAATTGATACCCAAACTATTAAAATAACAGCAATGAAGAAAATTTTTGAAAAGAAATCATAAATCTAAAATAAATAGCAAAAACAAAACTATTACGACAACGCAACATTTAATAAAAACAAGAACTAAAATGAAGATGGATAAAATCAGTTAGGAAAAGACAAGAACTAATAATAACAGTGTACAACAAATTTGAACTTTTTTTTTCTGTCCTTTAGATGAAACTATGTGTTCCTGTATAAACAAAAGGTGCTTGATTCGTATATCTAAACCAAAATGGTCCATCAAGTACCGTTTTTATAGGTTTGGTTTGGTTTGTTTGGTATTAACGTCCTTTTCAACTGCTATGGTCATTTCAGGACGGCGTTATAGGGGCCGCAAATTTTGCCTCGCAAGGGTTCTTTAACGTGCAGCCGGCTTTACTTCCCTTCCGAAGGAAGTGCGTGATCTCAGGATTTACCCCTGAAAAATCCTCGTCGTCCTCAGCCGGGATAGAACCCGCGTACTCGGGCATCAGAGGCGATCACGCAACCTGCTGAGCCACCGAGGCCGATCGTTTTTATAGGAGACTCACTGTCAGAGAAATGTAACAAGAGGCCTGATTATAGAAAACGCAAACACTAAAATGATTTTTTTGTCCTTTTTCTCTTGTAGGCATCTGATTGCGTGTCCCTGATAAGAGACCATCTTCCATTCCATCTCCTGTATGATTTCGTGATGTGAACATGTCATAGATGTAGGCGGTTCAAAGTCAGGATCTTGATGCAAATTGCTCTAAACATGATGTGAGGTTTGGTTCCAAATGTCCCAGTAGGGTCGGAGTTGTGAGGGTAGCGGTCACGTGGCCTTTAGAACTATTAATGTTTTCAAGTAACAGCATAGAGCATGTGAAATGCCATTCGAGTGGAAATGACGAGAAACTTACGAAGATAGAGAAAATCAATAAAAGAACGGCCAGAAAAAAAAAAAAAAAAAAAAAAAAAAAAAAAAAAAAAAAAAAAAAAAATCCTCTTCGGGGACAAGGACAACGAAAATTCTTGTTATTTATTATTTTGTCTTATTTAACTTATAAAGGAGAATTCTATTCATTTAATTAATCAATGCTATAGTGTTGAGGCATCCGTGTGATGATGAGTGTCAGAGGAAACAAAGGTAGACAACAGTGACGAGGAAAAGAGAAAGAAGAAGCGTTCTTCCTCCCATTTTATTATCTCACAATAAAAAAATCAGCAACAAAAATCAATAAATTAATCAATCAATAAATAGACAAACACAAGGAAATAGATACAACGACGAGAGAGCATGGGTCAATGATACGATGCAATGGATGGAAGAGAGGGCTTTCCTACCCTCGGACTGAAGTCCTTGTCGTTTGAGGTGGTGGTGTTCCGGTCATTTCTAGTAGGGAGCCTAGAAAGAGAAAGACATACAACGACAGATTAGACATTGGAGGTGGGGTGATGAGAGTTTGTTTATTTTGGAGCGAACGCTCGGACCTTATACGAAGGTTTATGGTAGCTGTTGCTGAACGTCTGTGCGAATTTCACGTTCTGGTTGGAGCCGTAGGACCCGTACTCGTTCAGGTCGTACTGAACGCTGTAGGGTTCCCTCTTCAAGTACAACTAACAACAAAGAGAAAGGTCAAAGTAAGTCAGAGATAATATGGCACTGCGCTCGGATGGTGGGACTACTCACGTTGGCGTTGCCTCCGTAGTAATCGTAGACGGGGACGTCGTAGTAGTAGTTGGCTGTGTCCGGATAATAGGAGGGCTCGTACGAGGGCTTATACGACGGTTTGTAGGGATGATGGTAAGCGGGCGCTGGGTGGTACGCGGGCGCTGGATGGTACGCGGGCTTATAGTCGTCGGCTACGGTCACGGAGGCGACCAAGAGGGCGGCCAGGCAGGCGGCGACGGCGGTGTTGCTCAGCATCTGCGGACGAGGCGCTGGCGGTTAGGACAAAAAGAGAAAGGCAAAAGAGGAAAGGAAAGGATAACGACGGCTCACCTTAGCGTTCGTTCTGGCGGAAAGACAAGTCCTGTAGCACGTGTGTGTGGCTGCTTGCTCGCTGGTGGTTATGCCCCGATCGGCCGTCGGCTGCCTATATAGATGGAGGTGGGTCCATCGAAACGAGGCTATTAGTTCCGAATTTTCCACCTTCCCGTTCTGGGTCATGCGATTACCTCACTTTATTCGCTTGCTGACAAAATAGAAAGAAAGAGGAGGGCGGGTGGGGATACGACGACGACCGCGTGTCATAAGCACAAACGTTGGCGGCTCCGTTTTTTCCAGCGGTTACACAATCGGGGTCCAAGTGGGGCGAGCAACACCCGAGATCGATCGGTAGAGCGCCGATCTAATTTCCGCCCGCGTCTCTTTCCGAGTCCATGTCAGCCGACTCCAAAGACACCTACCCACCCTTCGGCGTCCCAGAAAGCGCGGCATCGGAACCGAACCCGAGACCTGCGGGAGTACAAAACTCGCGACCGAGACAACGAACTGAAGAGACGGTGTCGGAGCAACGTCTTCGTCGGAGGAGCTCACCGCCGCTCATCCAACATGCATGAGGACGACGCTTCTCACGGTCCCGTTTCACACCTGCAGGGGTCGGAGACCAAAGACCCCGGTCTCTGTCGCAAATGACGACGCACAACTCAGCGAAGCCTCCCCCCCCCCTCCCCATGACATTTTTCCACGAAGGGCGTAAATGAGGAGGACGAAAGAGCACCTTCAAAAACATGCGCGATAGTTTACGTGATATTTTTCAGTATTAACTATTTCAATTCGTATAAACTTTTTTCTTCATTTTACCTCAAATATTTAGATCACCTTCTTCAAAATTATCAATTGTATTTTGTTACTAACACTTTTTTCAAGTTTATTGTTTTCTGTTATCAACCTCATCTGGCATAATCTTCAAAAGACTTCATCGGCATCCTCAATAGACTGCATCGTTTTTCAACAAGATTCTTCCCATTCACAGGTTTCTTTCCATCGATTTTCAAGATTGCTGACTGAGTGGTGGGTCGTAGCGTAACCACCACCTAGACTGTCGGGACATGAGGCCTGATAACGGAAAAACCATACATTGTTACATCATCCTTAGTCGACCATTGTTAATCCTATTTCTACTAATAATAAGCCCTGAATTTGGTCGTCTACATCACAGACTTTCAATAGAGAGACATTATCCCCATAGAAAAAATAGAATACAAGGTCTATACAAGGTCCTTTATAGACCTTGATGGAATATGCTGTTAATAGGCGCCCTCTGAACATTTGCAATGAAACACTCAGGCCATCCATGAATGACGCAAGCATGAATGTCTAACAATTGAAATCGGAAATTTAACTGAACATGCCGAGTAAAACTTTCTTTGTACAAAGTTGTTTTCAGTTTAACATTTTTTCTACTTATGTTTTTTAATTATAAAATTATTTTCTGGAAATCTTATATTTAAACAGAAACGGCACAAAAAACATTTTAAATTTCAAGTAATTTTATTTTGTGTTGAAAATAATTTTCAACACAATAGTACAAACTCATCTATTCCTGTTAAAACTTAAATTGCTAAATAGATTTTATAAATATTGCTTTATGTGATTTATCATGCAAAAATATCCACATAATTTCTATTGTGTATTTTATAATTCCCATTATCAGATGATAAAATTGAACTATGCGAAAAATGAAATAAACAAATGCTAATGAATCTCACATGTACAAATTTATAAAAGACAAACAATAGATCAGGAAGAAGTGCGAACAGTGAAAATGTAGTCACTACAGAAATCTCGAATATCAACTATAGATAATTATAACACTGTATATAAACTTTGCCTGCATTTCAGTTAATTGTTTTTTGGCTCTTTGCAAACTTACTCTGTATTTATTTAGCTTCATTCGTAGTCGTTTTTTCTGCTTTTATTGATGGTGGTGTGTTGAGAAATGGTAATTTTCTTTTGACACTTGCAGTCTTTTCTTCCTGAAGTGACTCTTTGGGATCATCTTGGGATGTAAAAAGAGAGGAAGGAGCATTGATGATCTGTTTTTAGCATTGTGAAGTGGATGGTGAAGTTCTTGGTGCACCATGAGTTGATGTTTTCCATGTTCTTGTAAAAATATTTTTTTTTATAATAAAGAAGGCCATGGACCTGTTCATTTAGCTGATTTTCATTGCTGTTTCAGGCAGACAAAAATATTTAAAATTTCCCCATCTCTATTAAATAACTATATAATATTACAAATTTTATAACAATACTCAACATTTACTCAATATGATATTACGACATTTCTAATAAAAATAATCTGAACGTTGATTATAATATTTCCTTACAATAAATAAATAAATAAATAAAAAAATTTTCTTTCCAAATTGAATCTAATTATATAAGAGTATAACTTATAATAATATACAAATAATTAAACAAGTAATGAACTGCTTTTAGTTATCTAAAAATCGTCCAATCTTCTATATATATATGAAGAAGGATGTTTGTTTGTTTGTTTGTTTGTTTGTTTGTTTGTTTGTGGGTTCGTTTGTTTGTTTGTTTTTTATACAAATCTACAGTTTTATTCCGATCTTGATAAAATTTCGCATAAATGACCTTCAAAGCATGAGGAAGGTCACTGTCTGCCTCAGATTTCGCAAAAAATAATAATTATGGATAAAAAATCGATATTCATGGTTATGGAAGGGCATATTAATGAGAAATATCTCATGACCAACAATGCAAGACAAAGTTTTGCAACAATAAGTATCAACAATGGTATCAACACGCAAGTCACAAACACTCTGCACGGACCAACAATATATATCTCATGACCAACAATGCAAGGCAAAGTTTGTGCAATATAGAATTCAATGCATAGAATTCCTGGTATTTCAGGCTTTTCTTAGAAAATTCTTAGAATTCTTAGTACTTAATAATTTCTTGAAAAACTTTAAAAATGATCAGTAACTGGAGATAATGAGTTAGCAGACTATTGAGAAAGAGAGAAAGACTACCGCAAATGGTAGAAAGTAAATAGAAGAATCGGCGACCGCTAGACTACACAAAGTGATGAATGGCCAATTTTTGCTTTAAGATATCGAAAGAAGAAAGGAAATTGCAACAACGTCAAGTGTAATTATCCCGGGCAACGCCGGGTCCTCTGCTAGTGTAGAATAAGTAAATGAAAGTCAGCGAGTATGTTCTTACAAACTGAAGATGAGATCAAGAATCCCGAAATCGTTTTTTTGTTATAATTCATCAGCAATTGTTAGAATTTATTACTTCTTATCATCGGACCTTCTCATCACAAGATTTCTTCTTCCTGTTATGATGCGTCGCTATCTGTATAATTTGAATCTACCATTCTTCTACAAGACCTTCACTCCACTAGAACATACTTCCTGTTACTCCTACTTAATCTACTTTCCGTTGCGTTTCCTTCTACTTCCACAACTCCCACCTGCATTTACCTATTTTATTCCACATTGGGTGACTTTAGATTAATAATTGTTTTTATTATTACTTTATTTTATTTCTTTTCATTAAAAGGAGTTTTGAATCTAATTGGCTTTATTTTCTATTTATTTTTTAATAATTTTATTTTTTGTGTGTTGAAGTTAACTTAATTAATTTTTGTGTTAATCTGGATTTTATTTCCAGTTTCAAAGGTTCTTAAATTATTGTAATAAAAATCGAAAAAACTATGCGTTAAATAAAAAATTGACGTTGATTTAGATTGTAATATGAAAATAAAATATTGGTATGTTGGAGGAAGTGTTCTATCTTGACCGATTGAAACGGAATGAATTAAAAAAAAAAAAAAAAATCGAGTGTTGGTTGAGTGTTTCGAAACACTTTCAGCGGCTTTCGGGTTCGTTTTCGTGCGACCCAGTGGAGCGGGTATTGTGCAATTGCAGGCGTTTTGTGCTGTTGCTCTGGTTTGTTTTTTCTGGCTCAAAGGGCGAGACGCGATTTCGAGCGTGGACTATATTAATAAACCTGGGTCATGTGGGCGGCTTTACGGCCGACGAAACGGGTCCATACACTTTTGCCCACTTTCCCCGATTCAAACGCCGCTTTCTTTCTCTCTTCAAACGCGGTCACTGCTCACTCGCATAGCTTTCCGTCGCCTGGACGAAGATGGAAGCGTGGATCTACGTGGACCGTCAAAGGTCAAGTGCGGCAATCCTCCTCCTCCTCTCCACTCTTCTTGCTTTCTTTGTACGTCGGAGAATAGGAAGGTTACCGGAGCAAGGACATCCTCATCGGAAGAGACTGCTGTCGTGGATCGTCGATCGGCGGCGAACTCGCTTCTGGCAAATGGGCTACGTGACTAATTTTTCTTGAAAAAAGTGTAACCAATGTACTGTCACGTTAGTAGATTTCTTATGATTTTACACACATTTATCTAACTTGACTTGTTTGTGAGCTTGTGTGCAAATTTTGTAATCAATATTTCGCTCACTTCCTGACTACCTACAGCTCTGCCACTTTCTCCAACGTCGTCTTCTCGTTGTTTCAATGATGACCATTTCGTGAGTAATTTATAGTGTACGTTGCAATCAGGATGTAAAGGTACACATGTTCTAAATTAATAATATGGTATTTCCCTTGTAATAAAATGTACAGATGGAATGTACTCAGGTTCGATGAAAATAAATCTGACCACTCAAAACTCACGAAGACTTCCTGTAGATCCAAATGCTGGAGGCTTTTCTTGAAGATTTTTACGTACGAGCAACAGTTACTGGTGAAAAATAATGAAATTTCTGTATTAGTTGCGGTGGCCCATAATCACCGTGTTAATACACAGGAAATAATGTATCTCGCGATTCCGGATTGTCCCAAAACTGTGTTTCATGAATTTTAAAGCGTCATAAATGTATCTTTGCACCAAGATCTTCATAGTGCTGATTTCCAAAATCGGGGGCTACCTTAAAGAAAAACTTTATAAACAAGAGTCCACAACTCGTGAGAATAGGATTGAGCGAATCGAGAATGCTTGTGCCCAAATTAAAGCAGACACACTTCTCAGTTGTATACAACATTTGAAATGCGGATTAGCAAATGCATTGAAGCTAAAGATGAGAGGCGAGGGGACTCAAATAAATCAAACACCTCGAACAGAAAACTACTACGTCCACGTCGTTGCTCCTGGGTTACGCTAAGAATATTTTGTTACAGGTAAAAATTTTCCATATTTCAAAATTTGCAAAATAAATTAGTTTTTTGAACACAATTTTCAAGTGTTTACAATAAAAAAAAATGGTAATGCAGAATCGACTGTATTAATTCTATGCAATCATAAAATATAGTGGTAATTTAATTTTTCCTTCCTGATCTCGATTTATTTGGGGCAGTGTCTTAATATAAATACGAAATCTATACTTGCAGGCGACTTTAACACTCCAGCGGTGGCGCGCGGTCTCAGAGACCGCATCACTACATTTTCGTGAATATCTTCTTATATGAATTTAAAAGAAACAAATGACCATTTCTGTATTCTCCCAACTTGGGCCCTTCTAGAAGTCAGTATGTCATAATCCATGATTTCTTCCCTAGATTCACATATATAGGATGCGCGGTCTCTGGGACCGCGCGCAACCAACTTCGTTACTAAAATAAATTCATCTAAAAGTCTTTTTTTTTTTTTTTTTTTTTTTTTTTTTTTTACTTCTTTTTACTTTTTATTACCTAAACATATTCTCTGGTTAATTTTCAATATATTTTTTGTTTATTAATATTTTCCTCAGAAACTTTTATTTGAAAACAAATATTTGGAGCGAAACGCAAATAATAATGCAAGTATACTAATGCTGTTTTCTGAATTTCTAGAGCAATAAACTCTTCTATAAATATAATTTCATATATATTTAACCTCCGTTCATACTAGTATTGAATAAAATAATTTTTCATACCTCCGTTCATACTAGTATAATTTTTTTTTATAATAATCTCCTCTGAGAAATGATTGCTATTATTCATTTTTATAATAGTTTTCTTTTATGTTACAAAGTACAAATGTATGTATGAAAACTAAAAATAGTGCAAAGTATCAATTTTCAACTATTTTATTTTTATAAATGCCTTTCCTGAAATATTCATGTCTAATTTTGACGGAAAAAGAAGGGTTTTTAAATTTCTTTCTAAAAGTTGCGTTTTTTAGATAATATTGAAAAGTTTTTTTCAGGTTTTCTATTAATAATGAGGTAAATTAAGTGATAGATAAAAAATATCCATGAATTTCATTTTTGAATATAAAAAAAAAAAAAAGTAGCTTCAAAATGCGGTCTCACAGACCGCGCGCCACACCCGTGTTACAAACACCCGCGCCACCTCTGGATTGTTAATGCGGACGAAGTCGCGGGCAACAGTTAAAGGATAATTGTAGTATGAAACCAATTTGTAAAAACAGTAAAAACTGTACAGGCTGACAATCGACTAAATCTTTCTGTAGAAAATTTTGGAAAAATTATTCGGGTCAATAAATTTAAATTTTTGCTTTGATTTAATTTTTTTTTTTTTTTTTCATTTTTATCGCCAATGTGATGAGTACGACAATGAATGCAATGAAAGTAAAGTTTTGGTGCATATTTTAGCATATCTTAGTGCATAGTTTGTATTTTTTTTTTTTTAGTGCATATAAATCCGAACCCAACATGTGTTTTGATTTCATCGCCAGCAGCCGGAATTTCTGGAATTTCCTTCCGAAAATCAGAAACTGCCATTGGAAAATTCTTTCTCTTGTGCGCATCGGCGTCTGCTATTCTGCGCACGTCCTCGCGCGCATGACCGGAAGTCATCGTTGTTGCGTGTCGTCGTCCGCGACGTGTAATCGTGAACAAAATCGAGGATGGCAGGCTCCAAATTTCAATATGATGAAAGCGGTGGCACTTTTTTCTACTTTTTATTATCTTTCTTGGCTCTTGTATTAATACCTAGCACGTACTATTTCTGGCCGAGGAAAGAGAAAAAAGGTATTTACCCTTTGACATCGATCTACTGTTTAACCAGCGTAAACGTTTGCACGATTTTAAATCTTAGGCTTATGATCGCTCGCTCGCTCTTGAAATGGGAATAGCGACTCTCATATCTATCTACCTATCTATGTATGCATTATATGGTGGGAACGGATCATATTATAATTTATAGCGTAACTTTTCGAGCGAAACTGAGCTTAGTAGGTAAATGATGGAATTTGAGCAGCGAGACGGATCTCGTACCTGAGGTCGAGTATTGCAAGGTCAAGATCGAAACACCTGTACGAGATGGTGAAATAGTTGAACGCTTAGTGACAAATCTTAACAAAGCAATATAATAATAAATTGATATATACAAAGGATAAATTAGAAATCAACAAAGTTGATCTCAGTGAATATAATAATAATAATAGGTTAATGTTCACTATCTGACTAATCATACGACTAAGGTAAATAAATAATTTTTTTTAAAGACTGGGGGGCTGTGCCCCCCAGACCCCCCCCCCTCTAACGAACTGATATATGCCCCCTTTTCTATTTAGCCACAGTAGATGGCTATGCAGTGATGGTTAAATTAGTAAAATTTTCACTTACCTTTGTTGCATGTTCAATGATCACGTGATGTGAAGATAGTGAACATTAACCTAATAATAGGCGCATTCTCCATCGCGCACAAAACGCACAATCGTGAGAGTGAGTCACGTGATCAGTGCGAATCGTGCGAATCAAGCAGCCGGAAGGAGAACAGAGCGTTAACAATTGAACGATCAGGCAACCCCAGCTCCTGGCTAGTGTGTTTCGTGTGCGCACGAAACGCACCAAACGCACGATAACTAAACGCACTGACGATGAGGAACAGCGTGCACGAAACGCACGGAGCGATGAGGAACAGCCAGTGCGGACACCACGTGCATATAGTGCGTTTCGTGTGCGATGGAGAATGCGCCTAATATAACTCTGATTGGGTAAAAGTTCAGAGTAGCATCCCCTAATAATCACGCCAATTTCTTTGACAAATAAAGTAAGTACTGACCATTAACCTCCTGTAATTGGTCGGGGGGAAACCAATTGCTCCCTGTAACCAAACAGGTTGTGGTATATATCAGTAATTTGCCCCCGGAGGGGGACGTCGTAGACAGAAAAGAGTGACGGAAAACAGTGACTCGTGAGGCCCGCAGGGCCGACAGTGGGACTTGTGTTTGCTATTGTGCGGTAGTGAAAATTAACCCTATAATATGATTAACCGTTCACTTATTAAGTAGATATGTTAAAATAATAAATTCATAGCATAAACGCGACGGGGCTGCCCGATGTCTTCCGTGATTATTAGGGGACGTTACTCTGAACTTTTACCTCTGATTGAATTAAGGAGAACTGGGAAACCACTAATCCACATAACGAAACTTTATGTGTATCTAAAAAGTCCGACCGGTAGCGACCGGCCAAAGCCTGTCGCAAAGCTCGTTTTGGAGCCACCAGTGACTAACTCGAAATTTTGACTATGTCCGATCGACGCGGGAACGATGCAGGCATACAGAGCTGCTTTATTCATTTTGAATTTTCTCCCGATTCGGATAACCCTCGATTCATAAAGTAACGACTGGTCGCGATGAGCGTTTTCATAATGCAACCGGTCGCGCCAATCGCGACCAGAGTCCAACGCTGGTCGCGGTCGGTTGTCTCGGTGAGTAGAATCAAAATGGCGAACGAAAGTAGAAAATTCAAGTGTTCGAGTGCCTGATATGTAATAAATATATTTTGGAGAAAGAAAATGGCAAAATATGAGGAAAAAAACCTTGCTGCGACGCCATTTTGAAGCAAAATGCTCACGACTGCGCTGTCCATGAACGAACAAACGGAAGCAAACGGCCGCCGATACTACCATGTAATCTGTTGGCGATCGGTCGGACTTTTTAGACACACCCTTATTGCGATGGATACGCATTTCAGCAGCCACGCTGCCTTCTTCAGCATCCGATGGAAGCTTTAGATCAGAAAAACGTTTCACTGATGGCAAGTGAGTGCTTTATAGGTCTTATAGGTAAGTTAAACCAATCACATAATTTGTGCAATCGTATACAATGAAAAGAACAAAGTGTAATGATACAAATGTTTGAAACCTTAAGACTAGGGAGATCCAATCTGTACATTGCTGACTGTTGGTTGTTGGCCATTGGTCATCTGTTGAAGTGGCGTCATTGTTTGTTGATGGGTTTAGCAACAGTCTTTAGTTGGGATATGTCCAGTGGTCCTTTATCACTGTTCAGTAATCTGCTTGGCTGTTCTCTGGTGATCTCATAGCTCTCAAGGAAATTCAGCAGCTGTGGGTCTCTCGTACTGTGGAAAATCTTTAGGTCGTCTAGTCAGTAGGCATGTCCTTGGTCCAGAATATGGTCCGCAAATCTGGAAATGCCGTAGTTTCCATTCCTGATGTAAGAGAGGCGCTCCTTAATTCTTGTGTAGACTGCTCTACGGGATTGCCCGTAGTAAACCGCTTCACATTTCGAGCATGCTAGTTTGTAGACACCAGGTCTTAGTCTGCAGGTATGACATCTTTGGGGTTGCTCAATGTGTGCGAGCTTCTGTGTGTAGTTTCTAGCCCAAATTGTTTGGCGATTTTTGCCATTCTTTTTTTTGAGGTGTTTGTTATAGGGGAGTATCACCCGTCTTATAGTCTCTTCTTTGTTGTTGCCGAGTGTCGTGATATTCTGAACGGCTACCTTGCATTGTACTTTTCTGATGATGCTATTTATGACTTCTTCATGGTAGCCATTTTGTCTAGCATAGATTTCGATTTTTCCCAGGTCGGTCTTTCTATTCTCATCACTTAGTGGGATGGTATGGGCTCGTGACACAATATGCCTGAACGCGGTATCCCTCCACGATATCTGGCCCCTCGGTATTTTGTTTACAATTAACTCTGATTGATTTGTTTCTTCCTTAGAAGACAAGGCGCATTTATTAAAACAGTGCCACTGCGAGCGATGTCAGATCAAGAGAAGCCACCTCGTAGTCCAGGAACCGTGGAGGAAAGTGAAGACGCGAACGATGTAAGCATCGATTTTCAGCACGTTGCTTAGCGAACTGAACTCTGTCTTAATGTTGTTTTATTTTTTCCACTTCAGAAAATTTTTACTAGTCATTGGCTGGATAGCCTTCTTTGCTACGTTATACAAAGTTGCACATCTGGAACGTGACTATGTAGATTGGGATCCTTTCGAAATTTTACAAATCGATAAGGTTAGCATGTTCATTCAATTCGTAAGAAAAATAAGAAAATGAAGCATCTCTATCATTCATGCATTCTTAAACCCGTTTTCCGTTTAGCAACTCTTTGGTGTTTGTTAATATTTCTAATTTCGTAGGGTGCCAGTCAAGTTGAAATAAAAAAAGCATATCGTAAATTAAGTTTAATCTACCATCCAGATAAAGATACTGGAGACGAAAAGAAATTTTTACAATTAACCAAAGCTCATGCAGCGTAAGTTTCTTCTGGTGTACACTGAGTTAGCAAAACTCATGGGATAGTTACTTAATATCTGGTCTGGCCACCTCTGGCCCTGTGGAATGCATCAATACGGCGTGGTAGTGAGTCTGCAAGTCCCTGGTACACTTCTGGAGCAGTTGACACCAGATAGTCTGCAGAGCCGAAGATAGTTGCTGCCCGTTCGTGGGCGGATGATCCAGTGCCCGGAGCCTGACTTCAACAGCATCCCACATATGCTCGATGGGATTCATGTGAGGGCTTCAGGCTGACCAGCTCAGTTGTTGGACCTTTCCTGCATGCTCCTCGAACCATTCGCGGACGACATTGGAGCGATGTGGTGGAGCATTGTCATCTTGAAAGACTGCTACGTCGTCAGGGTGTTGAAATGTCAAAAACGGGTGCAGATGGTCTCCGATGAGTTGACGATACCATGGACCATTCAACGTTTGGTCCAGAATAACCAGAGGGCCCATTCCAAACCAGGAAAATGCACCCCAGACCATCACTGACGCCCCACCCACCTGTTGGCATGCGGGATCCATCGTTTCGTGAGGTCTGCGCCACACCCGGTGCCTCCCATCAGCGTAGTACAGTTGATATCTTGACTCATCTGACCATATGACGTTACGCCACTGTTGCAGAGTCCAGCCAAGATGGTTGGTGGCAAATGCACGCCGGAGTGTCCGATGACGCTGGGTAAGCATTGGCACCCGTGTAGGGCGACGGCTGCCAAACCCGAGGGCATGCAGATTCCGACGGATTGTCCACCGAGAGACGTTTCTAGTGCGGCCAGTATTGAACTGGTCTGTGATTTGCTGCACTGTTGCGCTCCTGTCTCTCTGAATCATTCGTTCCAGGTGTCGCCGGTCACGATCATTCAGGGCAGCTGGACGCCCGGTATGGTGCCTGTTGTGGACTGTGATGCCTTCATACACCCTGGAGACAGTTGAGCGGGGAAAGCCAAATTCTTGCACCACTGCCGAAATGGAACATCCCATGCGTCGGGCACCTACTATCATACCCTCGCGACGACGTGCCATTTCTGATTAATCACTTATCCAAGCTCTTCCCACAACGTCTAATGGTCCTTTCCCAGAATCCGTTACCCCTGTGAATTCGTGAGCCATGCCCATCAATCATGTGCTTGCTATCCCATGAGTTTTGCTAACTCAGTGTATATAAATTTTTCTATTGAACTGATTAGCATAGAATAAAAGTTGAATATGCAAATTTTTCTTATTAAAAAAAAAGGCTTACTGATGAAGAGGCCAAAAAAAATTGGGAAATGTATGGAAATCCTGACGGGCCTGGAGGTAATTAACGCAGAAGTTCATTGTCACTTAATGGCTAGGTGAGTATTGTACACATTAATCGTGCACTCTCTTCTCTTTCAGCCATGTCGTTTGGCATTGCTTTGCCATCGTGGATCGTGGAGAAGGAGAACTCGGTTTGGGTAAGATGCTCTTGTGTCCGATATTGAGTAAATGGGAATTTAAAATGTTTTCAATGATAAAACGTGATTGCACTATTTTTAGGTTCTTGGCTTGTATGCCTCGGTTTTCATGGTGGCTTTACCAACAGTAGTTGGTGCGTGGTGGTACCGTTCCATAAAGTATGGCGGCGATCAAGTTCTTCTCGACACCACGCAAATGTATTATTTCTTTATTAACAAGTCACCTAGCATGACTCTCAAACGTAAGCAGCGATAACAAACCATAATTGATTGATCGTACAGTGCAGCCCTTCTACGTCGCGGAACTTAGGAGCCAAGATTTCATTGCCTGCGATATTGCGAGTTTTAATAGAAAAAACATAGAAAAAATATAACAACCTACGAATTGTAATTTATGATGAATTTTGAACAATTCCTCCGCTGATTCCCTCTTTTTCTAAAATTGCTTTTAAATGTAATGCTTGTACAGTGGTCCCTCCACAAGTCGGCATTCGTGGTTCCAGGACCTCGCCGTCTTGCGGATTTTCCCGTTTTATGGAATTCCAAGATGGCGGACCCCCCCCCCCTCCCACGTGCTTTTTCTAAATGTGTTAAAAAAAAACTTTTCCATGTTTTTTTCGATGTTTACTGACTATCAGTTATCAAAAAATTACGATCTTTCAAAATATTTGATTATTCTTATAAATATTAACCCCCTATTAAATATCTATTCCGTCATTTATTAGCTTCAAATTTTATTTGCACGACTTTTTTTTATCAAAAATTTCGCTGTTGGAAAAGTTGGTTCTTTAAAAATTTCCCCAGAATTTAAATGTTGGGCGAAACTTTTTATTCTCATTTTCACTTTTTTCAGATGACAGCAAATTTGTGTAAAGTTTTAAAATGTGTTCGAATAATGAATTTCTTGATACAATAACGGGAAGTATGATCACTTGGCCATTCCAAGCAAGATTGTGATCGATCGTTCATGACAATCCATGAACGCGACAACTATCTTCCAACTTCCAAAAGCGGGACAAAATTGGAATGTTTACTAAAATAATGAGATGATAATGTTTTCAAAGGGATAAACGATCGCCCTAATAAGCCTAAAGATAAATGTCTAAGAGAAAGACTCCTAATTTTTGGTCATTGTGATCGATTGATTTTTTTTCACGTTTTTTTTTTTTTTTGATAGGCTCAAGAGGCGTTTATTAATTATTATTCTGAAGCTAGTTATGGATATAAACATTTATTTTACTTAATGTCACTCTCATGTGGATCCCATTTTATTATGGGGCATTTTCTTGGGTCTAACGTTTTTGTCACTGACTTTATATCGACCACCCCCCTCCATGTATGCTGTGAAGTGCAAACATTACGAAGTGCAACTTGTAAGGATTTATTATAAATAAACCAGATATGGAATGAAAATTCCTGCTTTCGAAAATCAAGCTAGAACACTGAAAATAATAATTTTTTTTAAAAAAAAAGCTGAAACTCTGCACTTCTTCTAGAGAAAATAACAAAGAATTCATCACTAAGCATTCCGTTTAGAGAGGCCAAGTTTGCTAAAAACATGGTACAACAAAACTGGCGAAAAACCAGACTCCCGTGGTACAACAGGCTTCTTACTCTCCTGACCTGCCCCCCTGCGACTTTTGGCTGTTCCCCAAACCCAAGAGGCCATTGAAAGGAACGTGATTTCAGACAAGAGAGGACATTATGGCTGCAACGACAGCCGAGCTAAACTCCATTCCGAAAGACGCTTTCCAGGAATGCTTCCAACAATGGCGGCACCGCTGGGAGTAGTGTGTGGAGTCCCAAGGAGACTACTTTGAGGTTTCCAATGCTCCAGGTGTGTAATTTTTTTTTTCCCGACCGAAGGTCTGATACTTATCTCACAGGCCTCGTTTACTTTAGGGGAACTATAAAATTGTTTAACTTAGAATATTTTAATCGTCATAGTCATTACAAATTATGCATTCATGAAAAAATTGCCGACTTGTGGAATACCGACTTGCGGAGGGACCACTATATCTTGTAAACCTTTGCAGACTTGATCCATTCTAATGCTGTAAGTATGGGTAGATTATCTTATCTTGTACGGAGGATAGATCATCACAGAAAGATAATCTGCGGCATCTACTCCTTTGAGGGAGTTTTTCGCCATCCCAGTAACTAATGGCTGCTACAAAATGACAGTAGCAGCTGGGATCGTTGAGTTAACCTGATCTCTGAAGCACAGGGGGTTCTTGATGGAAGAGCTGCTGGCGGACAAACAAACCAGTGGCTATCACGAGATTGGTCACTTGGCAAATGGGTCCGACTAAAGTCTGCCAACGGCTCTGCCCCAAATAGGCGTCCTACTCAGCAGTGGTCCTCAAGCCACTGGCTGTCATCCAGCTAGCAGCTAGCCATGTCTGAAGTTGCTTGACTCCGTTGATCGGCGAAACAAGCAGGCCATGGCCACTCCCTGTAAGTTTGGGTGGTTGGCTCATCGTTGGGTTCATGTAGGGCATTCCTCATCAACATGAACCCATTCTTCTACTAGTAGGCTTCAAAGAGTTCCCGGAATTAATGCAGTGACACACTTCTGCCGATGTCTGTTTAATGCTTGGAAACACTCTGCGAAGCCAGTTTGCGGAACGGTGCGAAGTGCAGATATTGCAGCTGCATTTTGGCGTCTGTTTTCTCGCAGATGTTTTTCACAAGATTAATTGTGGATGGATTGATTGAAGTTGATGGACGGCCACTCCGATGGTCATCTTTGATATTCGAACGTCGTTCCATAACATATTTTATGTAGCAAAATCAAAATGCGATGCTTGCTCTACGCTACCAGTTAACAGGTCGCCCGTGCACCACAGCATTCCGTTTAAATCGCTTTAAAACACATGAACTGTGATTTGTAAACAGTGCGGAGAAGCCTACCTTAATTTCGCAGCATATCACTGAGAATACCTCCTATAGTGATTTTTGAAAGGTGGTTGAATTTTGTAAGCAGAAGATAACTGAAAGATTGAGGTAAATTGATTGCCTCAAAAGGCGTTTGTCCAAAGAGCCAATGACTAACGTTGTTGGAGGACTTGCCTTCCCACTGAAAAGTGACAAAATCGGCGCCCAGCCATTGACTGCAACTTATCCGATTTTGCGAAATAGAGGGGCTGCAATGTATAAGGGTTTTTGGCAGATTTAATATTGTATTCTTATGTTGTTATCTTTAAAGGAGCGCTAATGGTGATAGCTGCCTCGTTTGAGTTTCACAAACGTCACAACAGTGAAATTATAGAGAGGCCGAGTGATAACGAAGAAGTACCTGCGGTAAGATTGTTTTAAGTTTTAATGGTCTGGAAAATTTGTTTGTTTCTTGCACAGTGTATTCAGAAAGTCCCGTTAGTAAAGAAACTGTGACGTTCTCGTCTTTGTTTACTCTATGAAAAATTTTGGTTGTGCTTTAAATCGGTGATCACAAAAGGCCACGTCCCCCCACTTTACGAAGAAATTCCCCGGCTGCCTTATGTTAGCATGCGACGTAAACTGTGTTGTCGGCTTGATAGGAGCCTTCACTGACCTAATGAACATGTTTTAAGGCTTAAAAGCTTTAGCAGTTTGAAACTGATAGGCCACAGTTGTACAGGCCACAGGTTCAAGATTGGGAATGAGTCACTGGAATATGATCCAAAAGAGGGGCCAACGTCGAACATTAACGATATCAGAAATTCAGAATATTATCCGAGGGATTGATAATTGGTTCGTCGATTTTTGGAAACCCTCCATACTCTCCTAATCTGGCGCATGCAGACTTCTTGCTCTTCCTCAAGCTTAGATCTAAATTAAAATGAAAGCGCTTCGAAGATGTGAAGTCAGTCAACAGGAATGTGGCGGCTAATCTGAGTGGGAATTTTTTGGAAGTACTTTGAGCACTTGTATGAACATTGTAGACAGAGGAATTATATTCCCGGAACTGGTTGAATGCACTGTGTATACCTATTTGTTATTGTACCAGGCGATTCAGTCAATTTCTGACCATTTCACTCGAATGACGTGCATTAGGGATAAACAATTGAAAGAATATGAGCGCCATATCGAATTTCTAAATAGTTGGAGTTTGTATTGCTGCAACGGCGCTGCATGAAAATCGTATTGTTGAAAAATGGCGCCCGCTTTATCAACAGAGCAGAAATGCAAGGTCGTCGAATGGTATTTCGAGACAAAATCACCTGGAACCGTGCAAAGAAAGTTCCGGAAGGAGTAGAAGTGTCGAGACGCACCAGGAAGGCGAGCAATCATGGATTTTGTCAAGCAATTTCGTGCCATTGGATGTGTTAAAGGCAAGAAAAAAGGCGGGAGCGAAGCTCGTGTTCGAACGGCCGAAGTTGTCGAAAATGTTCGCACAAGGTTGGTCGATTCCCCTACCAAAACATCTGTTCGTCGCCTATCCATTGAAGAAGGGCTGTCGTATACCACGAGAAAGGATTTCCACCTGTTTCCGTATAAGATCCATGTTTATCAGGAGTTAACAGACACTGGAAGACAGAAGCGACAACACTTTGCAATGGAGTTTGGAGCAGAAATGGAAGCCAATGAGGACATTGTGGACAACCTGTGGGTGTCAGATGAGGCCTTCTTCCATCTGTCAGGTGACGTTAATAAACACAACATTTTTGGGGTTCCAGCACCCTCATGAGATCCATAAGTCACCTCTTCATCCACGAAAGGTTATGGCTTGGTGCGCGATTTCCAAAAGAGGCATCATTGGTCCGTTCTTTTTTGAGGGCACTGTAGTGTCACGGGCTTACCTTAACATGTTGGAAACCTTCTTCATCCCCGAGCTGCGAAGGAGGCGTATACCGCTTCGGCGTCAATGGTTTCAACAGGATGGGGCTAGGCCTCATACCACTAATGAAGTGCTAGACTTTCTCAATCAGAAATTCGGAAATCGTGTCATTTCAAACAGGTTTCCAGATCGATTCAGGGGTGGCTTTCTTTGGCTCCCTACGAGTCCTGACCTAAACCCATGTGATTTTTATCTCTGGGGGTTCCTTAAAGACAGTGTGTTCACTACAGCACCAAGAACCCTAGACCAGCTGCGACAAAGCATCGTCGACTGCTGCACCCTTGTGGATGCAGAAATCCTGGATAGAGTAATGAACAACTTCATCATTCCGCTGCGAGCAGTTCAAAACGTTTGTGGTGGCCACATTGAGCTTATCATCAAGACTTTTCCACGGGAATAAAAACTCCGAAGTGCCTAAAATATCATACTGAAATGCTAAGTTTGTAAACATTAATGGGCCAATAAGTCATAGTACTGAAATGGTCCGAAATTGACTGAATCACCCTGTGTAAAAAAACTGATGAACTATGTAAACTTTTTTCTGTAGCTTATTAAAGAATTACCTGATTTAAAAGCGAAAAATAAAGAATATCCCTTCTGCATGGGATATAGTGTCAAAGCCTTGGCATTGCTATATGCCCATCTGTTTCGTCTAGATCTTCCTGTCAAGACGCTCGAAATAGGTAGTCAAGAACTTTATTGTTGTTATAATACTTAAAATGAATTGGCTAGTTTTCCAATAAAGAAATAAGCTGCCACTGAATTAGAAACCTTTTATTAATGTCGTCTTGGGCCTCCTTTAAACTGAGTTACAGAATTTCTGCTATTGAGCAGTTTCCACGAAACGTAGGATGGGCATGGTATTGGAACTATAAAAATGTTACGACTAGAAAAGCTATCTCTATGTGCTTTGCAATGGTAAAGAGAGAAACTTTCAAAGTACACTATTTAGCTGCTTTCATTAACGTGACTGATCTCGGCATGCAACGAGATATTGCATCATAATCAAAGTGGTGTCTCTCAAACAAACTTAAATAATGCGAAGTGCGTCACATCAGCAAAAGGAAAAGGAAAGACCATCGACGTCGTATGAATTTTTTTGCAAAAATTATACGAGGGTGGGCTGAAAAGTAATGTCTTCATGGCTGTGGCTTTTTTATTTTTTAACCAATTTCCAAAATTCTTTTTGTATCTGATACTCCCATTTCTCCTCTATGTAATGCACTATTCACTTTTCGACATAGTCCCCATCCCTTTCCACGCATTGTACCAATGCGTGACTAGTCGGGTGAACCCGTCGGAGGGGAATTCCGGGGTTGTTGTCGACACCAAGACCGAACGGCAGGTTTCACCTCGTCGTCAGAACGCAACTCATGCCCCTTAAGGTGCTCTTTCCTCTTTGGGGAGTGGTGAAAGTCGCAAGTTGCAGAGTATTTCATTTTTGAACTGCAGTTTTCGAACTGTAGGCGCTGCAACCCCCTCTGATGTGTGGCGATCGTGTGCGGACGGGCGTTATCGTGCTGCAGAAGAGGATCCAAAGCTGCCATTCAATCTTCGTGTCGACGACAACCCCGGAATTCCTCTCCGACGGGTTCACCCGACTAGTCACACATTGGTACATTGCGTGGAAAGGGATGTCGACTATGTCGAAAAGTGAATAGTGCATTACATAGAGGAGAAATGTGAGTATCGGATACAAAAAGAATTTTGAAAATCGGTTAAAAAATAAAAAAGTTACAGCCATGGAGGCATTACTTTTCAGCCCACCCTTGTAGAAGCATTCAGCTGCAATCCAGCAAAACCTATGTTTCATGCAAGCTTAGAATCGAGGGGTCGTTTAGAACGGAACATTCCAAGGAGTACACAGTCCATATGGTTTTGCATACTTGTTTGAAGCTATACTTGTATAAAATTCACATTATCCATGAGCTCGAAGAAGCCACGGCTTTTTGCATTTGCAGTAGCGATGCTTGACAGAATCGACAGTGACAATGCTTTCCTTTTCGTGATTGTTTTTAGTGATGAGGCAACTTTCTGCCTATCTGAAAAAGTTAATAGACACGGTTGCAGGACATGGGGATCGGAAAATTCACTGTTACTTGCAAACATAAGCGGCGCAGCAAGAAAGTGAATGCTGTATTGAGAGTCGTGATAGGACTGTTCTTCTTCGCACAATGAAAAAAAAAAAGTGAACAGCACAAATTCCTGGACCGCATTTCCAATCATCGAGGAACATCAGCCAAACATGTTTTTCCAAGAGGACTGCACACCGCCCCATCAGGACTTCTCTTTTGGGAGACTCTTGATCACCAGTTCCCAGATAGATGGACGGGGTGTGATGGTCTGATCTCTTGGCCAGTCACCCAACATAATCCACCCTCAATTTATGCATGTGGGGACGTGTTAAGGATAAGGATATGTTTTATGAGCCCTGAAAGGAGCTGATATTGATGTGGACTGACTCATGGTGACGTGACTGTCTATTTTCATTATTGCAAACCACATAAGGGATATCTTTTCTAGTTATAATGTTAGGAACATTTCTTATGGTACCAATAATTTATACTTACGAGGTCTGGCTATTAAATAACGAGACTGCTTATGAAAAAGAGGTTTGTTTTAAAAACTATTCTTCATTCAAATGCTCCCCTTCAATATACTCCCCTCCCCTCGTCACACACCGTTCCATTCGTTTTTTCCATTGGTCAAAGCAATGCTGGAAGTCTTCTTTTGTAAGAGCATTTAGGAACTCTGCCGATTTTAGTTTCACCTCTTCCATCGACTCGAACAGGGTTCCTTTTAAGGCAGACTTGATTTTCTGAAACAGGAAGAAGTCACAGGGTGCTAAATCAGGCGAGTACGGCACGTGTTCGAGCACTGGAGTGCCTTTAGCGGCTAAATAACGCTTCACAGACAGCGTTATGGGCAGGTGCATAGTCCTGGTGCAAGATCCATGACTTGTTTTTCCACAACTCCGGCCATTTCTTACGAACTCGCTCTCGCTCTCGTTTGACCCTGTGGAACCCATTCAGCATGGCTTTAAATTTTGATTTCGACATCCTTGCTTTTTTCATTCTTGGTGATGCAGGAGTTTTCCAGTGCATAGATTGCCGCTTAGTTTCAGCATCGTATTGGAATATCCATGTTTTATCGCAAGTGATGATGTTTTCCATCAGTTCAGGGTCTTCATCTAACCTCTGAAGAAACTCCGAGCAGATCTGTTGACGGGCGAGCTTTTGGTCAGTTTTTGGGACCAACTTTGCACAAACTTTCTTCATGTTCAACTCGTCACGTAAAATTGTTCTGACAGTTTCTTTATCGGCGTTTACAGTCTCAGCAATCATCCAAATGCTCATATGACGATCTCCACGCACAAGTTCATTTATTTTGATCACTGTTTGCAGAGTTGAACCAGACAGGTCAACCTGGACTTCGCTTATCTTCGATGCTGTCTCGGCCTTCAGAAAACCGTTTATGCCATTTGAAAACACACACATGAGATAGAGAATTCTCACCATAGGCCTCTTTCAATAGCTTATAGCACTCGGTCAGATTTTTTTTAATTTAATGAGAAATTTCCATTGATCCGTTGCTCAGGTTTTTCGTCAGACATTGTTATCGGCAGGAGAACAAATCATGTTCGTTTCTAACCTCTATAGAGAAAATAATATTATAGCGATAAAAAGGTGTTTTCGTACTGGAATAGTAGACACTTTGCGTTATCCCAGGCTGCATTCGTTTTCGCTCCTATCCCTCTACGACATCTTCTGCACGTGCAGTCTCGTTATTTAATAGCCAGACCTTGTAACTTGCATAATCTTCTCCCGTTACCCATGGCTCATACGCACTGACTTTAACCTAACTTTGATTACTGCTTCTAGCACTTCTAGATAGTTGCAGAGGCCATATGATTACTTACACCCTTCATCACATAATTTGCGTTGATATTCTATGAGGGTTGTTCCAAAAGTAAGTTTCATCATTTTTTTTTTACACGGAAACTTTATTGCCAAAAAATAAAAAATACAGCATGGCATCATGAACTTATACACCTTGCACAGTTTTTCGACATAGCCACTACCAACGTTGAGATATTTGAACACCTGCCTGCTTCTCTTCTTTCTTCAAACTGATTGCACGTCACGACAAATGTCTCGACGTTAGTGTGCTCTCCATGTTAGGGAAGCCTCATTGAGACAGGTAGAGAAATTCAAATATCTTGGGATTGCATTCACGAGTGATGGACGGCAGGAGAAAGAATTGGATGCTCGGATCGGTGCAGCAAGCTGTGTCAGACGTGAACTGTGGCGATCCGTGGTAATGAAGCGCGAGCTGGGTAAGAAAGCCAAGCTCTCCGTCTTCAAATGTATCTTTGTCCCCATTCTCACCTATGGTCCTGAGGCTTGGGTAAAGACCGAAAGAGTGCGATCGCAGGTACAAGCGGCCGAAATGAGATTTCTGAGAGGTGTGGCAGGTATTATCCTACTAGATAGAGTGTACAGCAGCACAATAAGGGAATCTTTAGGTGTTGAGCCGCTACTTCTCCGCATTTGGATCTCAGTTGCGCAGGTATGGCCACGTGATACGGATGCCGCAAACTAGTCTTCCTAGGCAGTTGTTATTTTCGAAACCGGTGGGTAAGAGACCAAGGGGTCGGTGGATACCAGGTGGCTAGACTACATGGAGAATCTGGGTTCGAGTCGCTTAGATATTACCAGGGAGGACATGTGCCTGATGGCAGAAGATCGTGGTCGCTCGAGATCCTCCATAGGGCTGCTGCCCCCGCGACCCTAACGGATAAGCGGGATTGAAAAGTAAGTAAGTAAGTTTCCGTGTGAAAAAGAAATTGACGAAACTTGCTTTCGGAACAACCTCGAATGAGTGATTGTTGCATCGGAGATTCTAATTCAGTGGCTAGTGTGTGTGTTTGGTTTATTTTGTTTGTATACAAGTGTTTTCTTTTCTGTTGAAGATAAAAGTTACATAGTGAAGAAATGTCCCTATCTCATCCACGAGATGGTTCAGTGTGTAGCACAGTTTATTACCTTGGCCTACACGGGGCGAAGTGAGTACTTTCAATGCGTATGAATTTTTAAAGTAACCCCCTCCTTGTTATCTTTTTCCCTTCATTTGATTTTATTGTTATCTTTAAAGTTAACAAGATGCCTTCGCTCGATACGATTGAGAACGTGATGAAATTGTCGCCAATGGTGGTTCAGGCATTGTGGCTAAACAAAAGTCCTTTAATGCAGCTGCCGCATATTTCCGAAGACATGTTGCGCCATTTTGTAACGAGAAAGGTAAGAAATGATTCTTAAATTCACTCGACTTGAAAGCAAATTTGTATGGAGGGTTGTTTCATGTTTATGGCGAGGATTGTTAAAACGTCATAGCACGTGTTTAAAGTGCAAGTGTTGTTCATAGCAATCGAACTTATTCTGTTCTTCATTTCCAAATTTGGTGCCAAAACGATCTCAAAATTAAATCGTTCACCTGGCGCTGCGTTTTAGACCTTCCCGGTATCGTATACAAGGAATTTAAAACTGCTCTCCAAATGCGTTAAGGCATTTATCCCACTGTAGAAATTCCTTTATGGAAGAAGTCTTTCGGTTGCGTGTGGAGTGACACTTGAGAGTATTTAGTGCCACCGGGCCTCCCGCCGAAGGTATCGGCTACAATCATAACTCGTCTGTGCTGCACCCACACAGTGCTTTTGTGACGTGACCCCTACGGACCAACACCCTAGCTGCTTTGTTAGCATTGTAGTAGAAGACAATACTGTTCTCTTTGTGTACCATTTTTCTTTACGTTTATCTACGAGGTTTATGTGACATGAGGTATCAGGCAGGTCAAGTGGGTGGCCTAGCAATGAGGAGTGTAGGTTGCTGAGTTCTGCTAATATCAGACAATCACAGGCATTAGCGTTAAACGCATAAGCTGTGCTGATAGAACTCGTGGCTCGCCAGTGGCTGTCGTGTCCGAAACCTCCGTGCCCACCAAGAGGGGTTACTGTGCCTGCCCCCCTGACCGCTTATAAAAGGAGGTAGTGTGCGCGGACGTGCATTCACTACAAGGGAATACTTTTACAGGGGCACGGGGCTGTTCATGTCGGATGCTCCGGCGGAGCGAATAACCTTCTGCAGGGCCAGTCATAAAACACCCTCAGCCTGCAGGAGTGCCGGTATTGGTCTAAGAACATGCGCCGCTCAGATTAGTGTTAATGCTGATATTTAATTGTGAGTATTAAAGGGGGCCCCTCGTTATTGTGAGATATTAGATTGATGAATATGAGAGATGTAACATAGCCTTTAAGTGTAATTACCTTTGTGTCAGTTTGCCCTCGTTGGTTTGGTCCCGAGCCCTTAGCATTCATCCCCCCCCCCCCCCGGTGCTTATCGTATTTGCGATTGTGACTCTATTACCTGTTATGGGGGTGGGGGAACGCTACAAGTCAACGACAAACAGATTAATAAAGGTCATTGAGAAAAAGGGTGCCTTTACCGGGTATTAAACGTGAGACTCTGAACTTTGTTCCATCTTGCAAGTGGCTAGGTTGGCATGATGGCTGTTAATTTGCATGTGATTCCTTATTCGTTGTTAAATGCTCCTGGAAACCACATTTTGCACAGTAGAACCTCGTTTTTACGAATTTCAGGGGACCTCGTACATAAATGATTACGTACTATTCATTTAAATGCTTAAAAATCTAACACATTGAAAGTAGATTTAGGGAATGGCATTTAGGGAAATATGAAATGGGGGTACTTACATACAGACGCAGTTCTGGATTCTTGATCGGCAATCACAGTGTGTATAATAGTGTCCTGGCGAAATCGAGAGTCGAGAGTCCTGATGAAAAGTGAAACCATACGACTGCCGTAGCAAAAGCGACCCCTTTATATATTCCCTGGCACCGCGATGCTGCACCAACGATCGTCGAGTATCCTGATTGGTCAGAGCAAGAGCGACCATTGCGCCCTCTGTTGGCGACGGCGGAAACTAGTCCAGTTAATCGTCGATCACAACGGCGATGACATAGCCAAATGGACAAAAACACGCAACCAGGCCGCTCACGCAAAAAATTTTTCACTTTTTCAGTAAAATTTTTACTACAAATTACAACTTGTAACTTCGTAAAATCCGAATTTCGTTGTAAAAACACTTCGTAAAACTTAGTTTATTATATGGAAATTAATAGGAGGGGGTCGGGATTTCAGAATTACTTCGTAAAATCCGGAATTTCGTAAAATGCGAGTTCGTAAAAACGAGGTTCTACTGTATCGTCTAATTCACGTCTCTAAAAAAAGCAACAAAATCAGCATGGCTTTGCTACGTTGATTTGCATTTTCATCCCGGCTCTAGACTTTTTTCCTTACGTCGAAGAGTGAATAGAGAAAAAATGTATTTATCAGGTACAAAAAGAATTTTGAAAATCGGTGGCCAAATAAAGTTACAGCCATTAAGGCATTTTTTTTCGTTCAACCCTCATTCATCCTTGATACCGATGAGGTTAAAAAGGAAAAGAAGAAGCGCGAGAGAGAGAGAGACGGATAAGTTTTCTTTTAGATTTTAATGGGGTTTTGAACTGCATTGGCGACTTTGTGTAGAATTAATGTTGTTGACGTTTTTTATTTGCAGCGCAATATCCGCTCCATTCGTCAGTTTGTGAGCTTAAAATCTGAAGAGAGACGCTCGTTGTTGAGGACGCTCAGCGATGAACAGTATCACGATATCATGCAAGTCTGTTCAAAAATGCCTTTCATAGAAATGGATGTCAAGTCGGAGGGTAAGGAATGCGTACTTTTCAAATGACATGTCTGGATTTTGATGAACGAGTGTGGAAAGTCTGTCTTCGTGCAATAAATTTTTAGAATTCGATTCTTGAATGAGTTTTTTTTTGGTTTTTTTTTTTTTTTTCAGTTTTGGATGATGAAGACACTGGTACCATTACAACTGGTTCTATAGTAACAGTGACTGTCACGCTTATGCGTAAAAACCTAGAAGATGTGTTTGAGGAAGATACGCACGAAATAGAACCACTAGATATGACCGCTGCAGTCATTGAACGTGATGACGAAGAAGTGCCTGTAAGTGACGATTTGTGTGCCAAATACGCAGTATAGAGGTTGAGTCGAAAGTAGTGGCCGACTCAGGAGAGGGGGGGGGGGGGCAGAGAAAAGAGTGGGAAGAAACGTCAGTACAAATTTGAATGCCATAGACATTGTGCCACCTGGGTCAGTTGGTGTAAAAATATGGCAGAAAAATTGGTGATACGCGGGCTCCTTCGTCACACCAGTGGCGAGCAGGGTGCGACCAGTGAATGGACAGCACAACGGTGGTTCTCCCACTTTTCGTCTGGAGACATGGGCCTGGAAGATGCGCAATGAAATGGATGACGCAGCCCTACGGCAACGCGTGGAAGCCAGCCCAGGCAGCACCGCCCGTGGACTAGCAGCTGATGTCGGGACATCACAATCAAGTGTGGTTCGACATCTGCACGCCATGGGAAAGGTCAGCAGGAGCTGGCGAGTTGTGCCCCACGAGCAGATGCCCAAGCAAGCACAACAACGGGTGAAGGTATGTCGTCAACTGGTGGAAAAAATCGAGGTTCTGCAACATACAGCATACAGCCCCGACCTGGCACCTTTCCGACTACCATAGCGTACCTCCTGCGTGGACGGCGCTTCGCCAATGTCAGCGACGTTGAAGACACCATGCGTGACTTTTTCGCCCAGAAACCGGAGGAGTGGTTTCGCGAGGGCATCCGCCAACTGGCTGATTTGGTGGATGATGACCATCGAGCATGATGGACTCCATTTTGAAGATTAGCTACGAGTGGTTCGTGTCTGGTGCCCATTTAAAAGTTTGCGCGGTTATCAGCCACTGCTTTTGACTCGACCTCTGTATTTGGATGTTTGGTGTGATGAGTAATAGCGTCTTGTACGTTACAGGGAAAAGAACAGCAAGAGTTGCAGCCAGCAAAGAAAGCACCCGTGTGGCAGAAACAGAAGAAAAAAGGTAAAGGAGGGAAACCGAAGAAGAAAGCTCCTGCAAAGATCAATCACCAGTTGGCTAAAAAAGCGCCTGTGGGCAAAACAAAAGCGGAACAAACTGCCCCCGTTCCCGCTGCTGCAAATAACGAGAAATCGAACGAGATAGTGAAAGCAAAGCCACCTAAAGAGGAAAACAGCGACGAGTCGGAGAGGAGTGAGGACGAAGCGGGGAGTGAATCGGAATCGGAATCCCACGAATCCAAAGAAGATAACAACAGGAACTTTGATGACGATGACGAAGAGTGGAATGAGTTCCAAGCGAAGTTGGGCAAAAAGGACAAAATTTTAGAAACTAAGTCAAAGCAATCCCACAGTGTCCACTGCCCGTTTTTTCCAGAGGTAAGCTTTTGTGTTTTCACTTGTCACGATGGGGTAGCATTCCTTTAGGGTCAAAATTTTGTAGATAATAGAGTGAGTATCTTCAGATAGGAATCAATGGTCGGAAATGCAGGTTTCAGGCACCACCCACAAATATGGATGCCCCTCCATATCAGAGCCATAAATAACGTGGGAAGGCCACACAATTACGGGAGCATAGTATTGTGACCTCCTGCTGAAATTACAGGAGGCCATCAAGTGAAACAAGCGAGGTGTCCAAAGGAGTACGTCAAGTAGTACGTAACACAGCCCCGGGAATTTTACGAGACAGCCATTCACCGCCTTGTGTCGCAGGGCCAATATTTCTGACATACACTGGTGGACAAAAGTTTGGGGTAGGTGTGTTTTCTAAGAAAACAATTATTTAGAGATTTTATTGTTATGGCACCTTTTAAGTTACTATTGAATATATCAAAATTGACAATTGAAAAATTGATCTTTTAATTTGTTTTTAAGTTACATGCAAAGTATACAAACTGAACTGGTCAAAAGTTTGGGATAACAGGTAAATAAGTGATATTTTTTACAGTAAAGTGCATGAATATTTGTCCGTTGATTTTTTGGAATGTGAAGAAGTGTCTTAAGATGATTTCTGATGAGAAACGAAGGAAATTCATGTATTGTATGCTCAACACAACAACTTCAAGCGAGAAGCTGAAATTGCTCATGTTGGCTACAATACAGTAATCAGGGCAATTAAAAATGAAAACAGGAAGACAGGAGAGAAGATGGGAAACCCATCTGCACTTACAAGACGGACCAAATCTAGCATAAAACGCCATGGGAGAAGAGAAATTGCAGCTGGCCACATTGTAAACAGTACGCGCATCGAAGTAAATCTTGATTTGAAGGCTTCAACCAGAAGCATAAGGCATGAATTGCAGCGTGAGAACTTTCACTATGAAGCTATTGAAAAATCACTGCCATTAACACCAAAAAATAAAATAGCAAGACTTCAGTTTGCTCAGAAACACATCATGAGAAGACTGATTTTGGGTTGGTGGTATTTTCTGATGAAAAATGATTTTTCCGTGGATGGACCTGATAACATGTGCAGTTACAGGTATTAGACATTGAAACTGAAACACCTGGTAGAAATCCAAAATCTTTATTTAATAAGGTGTTGGGGCACCGTGGGCAGCCAGCACAGCAGCAACACGTCTTGGGAAGGATCGGTAGAGGTCCTGCACAGTTTGCACCCCAAACTATTACTGATCCACCTCCGTGTTTGACTGTGGCTGCCAAGCAGTCTGGGTTGTAGGCATCAGAGGGGCTCCTCCAGACGAATACCCTCCCTGTTGTTTGGAAGACAGTGTAGCTGGACTCATCCGAGAATATGACGCGTTTGAGGTCATCCAACGTCCAGGTTTTATGCGTACGGTACCACTGAACCCGCTTGGAGGCATTTGTAATTCTGATGAAAGGCTTCGGTATAGCAACCCTGCCATGGATGTTGGATTTATGCAGGTAACAACGGATTGTCTTCGTGACACAGGCTCCTGGAGGTGTGTATTCGTTTCTGCGGGGATTTCTGCTGCGGTGGTTTTCCGCTTTCGTGCAACAGTCCTGGTCAATGTCCTGACGTCTCTTTCCGACAACTTCGGTTTTCTCCTGCAGTTGCTCCTCCTGGATGTGGTTCGTCCTTCCTGTTCATATGCACACATCACCCTGGATACTGTAGCACGTGAGACATCACAAAGTGTGGCAGTTTTGGACACAGATGCACCTGCTAGACGCGCGCCAACAATCTGCCCTCTTTTGAAGTCGGATATGTCTCCCATTATAGCGCTCTGCACAGACAATTTGAAGCTTACTATCGAACGTTTCTACTGGAGTGACTACCAAGACCTCTGACACGTAATTCATTGATATGCATACGATTAATTACCTAGCAGAAGGTTCTATTCAGCCCTGGGGGTATCCAGTGCTATTTGCGAAGGTGTTTCAGTTTCAATGTCCAATACCTGTATGTTAAAAAACAAGGCCAAAAACCAATTGCTCTGGTCAGAAATAAGCACCAAATGGGAGGAGGAGATGTGATGCCATTAGGTGCCAATTCAAACACGGGTCACCTGAAGATAAAAGTAATTGAGGGCTAATATACGGCAACCAATACTTAGAAGACCTTCAAAGCACATCCATTCTTTTCTGCAAGAGACACTAGAGACAAAAACAATGGGTGTGGCAGCAAGACAATGCATCTATCCACACAGCACGAATTTTTACTGAATGATTTTCCACTAACAAAGTTCGTACACTAGACTGGCCGGCAAGGAGTCCCGACCTCAACATTATAGAAAATGTTTGGCATCTTATGAGCCAGGATATTTATGCTGACAAACAGTATTCAACTCGTATGCAGCTAATCAATGCAATTGAGGCCTCCGCTGTTAAAATAGCACCAAACACCGTCAAGAAGTTATTTTCATCAATGACAAATCGACTTCTTCAAATTATAAAGTCAAATAGCGGTCAGATTTCATATTAATTTCCTTTACTTTTGATATCTTGATGATTATTTACCTGTTACCCCAAACTTTTGGCCAGTGTAATTTGCATTATTTGGATGTAACTTAAAAACAAATTAAAAGATCAATTATTCAATTGTCAATTTTGATATATTCAATTGTCATAACAATAAAATCTCTAGATAATTGTTTTCTTAGAAAACACATTTAGCCCAAACTTTAGTCCACCAGTGTACAGGTACTGGTTTCTGTTCCTAGGCCTCCAGCTCGTTTCTTTTTGAACGTACCTTATATATCTGCAAGTTCCCGTGTCAAGTAACAGTCCATCTTTAGCAAAAAGGCAGCATAAGCTGTAAACAGAAACAAATGTCACCTTGGAAACGTAACAGGCAATTGTTTTGCAAGCTAGCCAGCCCATCAAAAGTGGCCAAATTTTTCTTTGCATGTATTGCTTGTGGCTTCAGAAATATCAGTTGTGATCATTGGTTCCCTATCTCGAAATACTTAGTTTACAGTCGTCGATCATGTGTGTGTAACTCGGAATTTTAACCCTAACCTCGATTCACCCTGACTACATGTAACGTGTGTAAAAGTGGTATTTGTCTTAGTGATGATTAAATTTTCAGGATAAACAAGAGTACTGGTGGGTGTATATTGCTGACCGGAAGCAACGCACACTTATAAGTGGTCCCTATCAAGTTACCAATTTAGTCGATGAAATTGAAGTAAGGTTTGCTATTTGTAAAGTTTGTTATTGTGTTATTCAGAAGCAGTTTGGTTATTATTGAATGAGTTGTTGTTTGTTTGATTGCAGGCTCAATTAAAATTCACGGCTCCACCGAAGCTTGGCATCTATCAGTACACGGTCGTCCTGAAATCCGATTCCTACTTAGATTTTGATTTGACCAAAAATATTAAGGTAAGAAGAAACGTCTACTTGAAAGTTTGTTTTGAATTGAAAAGTTCTTGAAATAAATAAAAGCGGATCGTTGTGTTATAAATTTAATTTGTTGCGCATGCATGGGTTGGGCAAGATAATACTTTTGATTTTAGACGCTTTGTGGAATATCTAGAAAAATATTGGACAAATTATCCTGACACTGCAGGTGTGAAGGGCATGTTGCACCTCATATAGGCAGTCCCCCCCCAGTAAGCCCTGTGCACAAATGGTACCTCCACGACCCCACCTAGCAATTTTCTATGGGATATATACGAGGCCTGTGAGAAAAGTATCCGACCTTATTTTTTTTTTTGCGAAAACCTGATGGATTTGGATCGCGCGCACTTGCATGAGCCGACCTTGAACCTTTGTGCATATGCGTGAATTTTTTCATTGCAAGGTGAACAGCCGTTAGTGGAAGTACGTGGTTATGTTTATAGATAAAAGCGCGTATGACAGATTTGAGGTAATCTCTTTCTTTAAGGGCATTAGCATGGAAGTCCTTGTCAGATTGATTAGTGCAGATTTTATGGATGCGAGTTAAGTGACCTAGAGGGACGTTATCCTTGCAATGGCACGGGTGGCTGCTGTCATATTGAAAGTACTGGTGCTGGTCGGTGGGTTTCTTTTAGAGATTAGTGGACAATTTGTCGTTAGTGATAGAGACATCCAAAAAGGAATTGTCGTGGTAGAATAATTGTGAGAAAACTTGGAGGGGTGGATGGTGTTAGAGTGCGTGATAAAAGGTAGCAGTGAATCTTTATCACGTGGCCAGATCGGGAAGACATTGTCAATGTGTCATGACCAGATCAATGCCTTAAAGCGAGACGTCAAGTGTTTTTCTAGATATTTGACAAAACGTCGAAAATCGAAAGTGTCCAATTACTTTTTGGTAGATAGTGTATTATTTGGTATGCATATCTCTTAAAAACTTTGAATATACAAATTATCTTCTTATTCCTTTAGCTGGACGTTAAAGAAGCCAAACCCGTGGACATGTTACATCCACAATGGGACATTTCAGAGGACGAAAAGGAAGAACAAGACGAAGCGAGCGAAGAATCCGATGTTATCACGGACGATGAAACGGCATCTGATCAGGATTGATTTTAATGTTTCTAATTGGACTCGATGACTAAACAGGATGGTAAAAAGCATTGAACACGCACGCGAAGCAAAGGAAATCTAAGTGTATGGTACAGTAACAATGAAGATAGAACAAATTTTAAAAACGAGTCGTGGTTTGTTTGCTTTTTGGTTTTTTGTTTGTTTTTTTTTCCTTTTAGTCATTCTCGCAAGGCGTTTCCCGATTTATTTGCGATTTCCGTTCCTTCCTCCCAGTTTTAAGAGATACCTGCTGGACACAGTGGCTTTTTATTATTTATTTTTATATATTTTTCGTTAACGAGAGTCCGAGTAATTTTATTTATTTACCAAAGATTATTCTTGTGAAATACATTCCTTTGGGTTTCATCGTTTTACTGCCGTCATCTCGGCTGCGGAGGAGGAGGCAGCCGAAGAAATGCACTGGTATCGATGTGATTTTTTTTTATATTGTATTAGTGCAGTTACTTCTTAATCTTGAATACGAGTTAGTGTCGTCAATGTTTTGTTAGACAACGTCATCACGAATTTTTTTTTTTTTTTATTTACACGAACGACATTGGCAAGGCACTTTTTGTTTTTGGATACACTATTCTCCGCTAATCACAAGTTGAAATTGATTGAATTGGATGTTATTTATTATTCAGGGGGGCTAAAGTAAGCGTTGTTATTTCTTTACAAGTGGTTTCATGGAACCCATATCAAAGAGCGGTAAAATTTTAGATGCGAAGAAGGGCAACGGGTTGCATCCGATTTAATAAACGTGAATGAGTTTGTGTTCAGTCGACATGCCAAATAATTTTTTTTTTTTTTCCTTTGAAAATTTATAATTATTTATAATTATTTATAAATGGGGCGAATGTTTAGAGTCGAAGGTTTACGCATGGAACAACGTGTCTATTTTTTTTTTTTTTGCTTTGAGAAGGAGCTGCGTTTTAGATGGGAAAAATTTACATACGGTGAATGTTTGATATACATATGCAAATGTTTTTGATATAAGAGTTTTATCCAATCGATGTATTCCATCTGAAATTTTTGTTACCTGAATAAAATTTTACTTAATATAAATGCGCATTTCTGTTGCTTTGAAGTTCTTATTGGGTGGGGTGCATTTGAAAACATTTGCATCCACTCTGTTCTTCATTGAATGTCATACACTATATGATCAAAAATATCCGGACACTCCTCACAGATCATCGATTGGCCCAATGTCACATGATAATGACTTGCACATCATTTAAATAGCTTCCCACACCTTCAGACACAACTCTGCTTGGACATTGGCAAGAATGGGTCGTTCGGTAGAGCTCAGTGAGTTCCAACGTGGAACCATCGTTGGATGTCACCTTTGCGGCAAGTCCGTGCGTGACATTTCCAGCCTTCTTCAGATACCCAAGTCAACAGTAGGCAATGTCATTATGAAATGGAAGACCCGGGGATCAACAACAGTTCAACAACGAACCGGTAGACCCAAGAAACTAACGGACAGAGACCATCGA
>JAHWFO010073191.1:1342308-1373337 GCA_023313115.1 Rhysida immarginata
ACCAAAAGTCGCCATAGGGGGTGCTTATTTCAAGAAAACAATGAATACCTAATTGTCAAATGAACAAATACCGTACAAACCAACTTTAGTAACAACAATAAACAATGTTTTATTTTTAATTACAAATATGTTTCAATATGACTACCAGTGTGCTGTTCCAATAGCTGCATGCGGTACAAGACATTTTCTATGGCAGCTCGCAGCATATCTGCATTAATTAGTCTGATATGTAACGTTATTTGATCCTTTAAGGTTGAGAGGTCAGGAACATGTGCTTGATACACAAGGCTTTTCAAATATCCCCTTAACCAAAAATCTCAAGGGTTGAGATCAGGCGACCTGGTTGGCATACCATGGGAAATGCATGACTAATTATTCTATTGTCTGAAAAACGTTTTCGCAAGATCTACTGCACCTGAAGTCCGATGTGCGGTGGCGCACCATCCTGCATAAAAATGGTAGAATCCAGACAACCCTTTTCCTGCAATCGAGGTATCACAAAATTCTCAAGCATATTGGCATACCTGGCAGAATTGACGGAACAAGTCACCGGTCCACGGGGATGGATTTCTTCAAAAAAGTACGGGCCGATGACGAAAGAAGCAGTAAAGCCGCACCATACTGTTAGTTTTGGTGAATGCATAGGAGTTGGCAGACACACTTGTGGATTTGATGCAGTTGTGGGTATTGATATCACCATTCAAATAAAAACGTGCCTCATCACTCCATAAAATTTGCCATGGCCATGCATCATCCACTTCCATACGTGCTAAAAATCTCAACGAAAAGTCAGTTCGGGTACGTTCATCTCCAGGAAGCAATTGTTGAACAGGTGTGAGTTTATAGGGATAAAATGTCAATATCTTATGCAATATTTTTCTCACCGTCGAATATGGGATATCTGTTTGGCGTGCTACTGCGTGTGCACTGCTGGTATCCCGCACAGTAGTCATCTCCTGTTCCACAACAGCAGTTGCAACTTCTTCAATGTGTTGCTGCCAGATTCTTTTGTGTCCCCGGCCTGGTTGCACTCCTAGAGTTCCGGTAGATTCAAATCGTTCAATCATTTTCCGTAAGTTAGTTATGCTCATCGGTCCTCTTCGTAACGTTTTCAATCGCCGGAATTCACGAAGGGCAGCACCTGCATTGTCGCTCTTCTGATAAAACAACTTGAATAATAACGCCCGCTCAGGCAGAGTAAGCGTCATCGTCAGGCCATTTGTTCGTGAATGATGGGAAATCCTCAGCCTTGCCTTTTATTGTCATGATTGCTCAACACGGAACGCACTTATGCAAATGTATTCATTGTTTTCTTGAAATAAGCGCCCCCTATGGCGACTTTTGGTACTTTTTTTTTTTTTTTGCAGAAATCGAAACTGCATGTTCCACTAAGTATATACACCAAAATGTACTGCATTTGGCCTAATAGAATTCCCGCTAGCGAGCTCTGAACACCTCACGTTATTTCTTGCCCACCTGGTACTTGATTGTTAGTACAACTATATCTAATACTTTTTGCTTGATTTATTTTGTAAACCTGAGATAGAACAAATACTTTTGTTGAATACGGTAATTTTTAATTCAAACACTTAACATTGAATCAGAAGGGTCATTTAATCAATACTTACCTTGAAAACTACGGTGGGTCAAAAATTCAATTTTATATTTACTACCTAGTACCTTCAAAAAGTTCCTGGAATGCGCTTTACAAAAACAACAATTTTACATGGCACGACATGTCCTTCAAAATGCAAGGTGCGTTCAATGGGAAACGAGGAAATTGCATTTAAAAAAAAAAAAAAAAAAAAAAAAAAAAAGTCTTAAAGAATAAAATCAGAAGATCTTCAGTGAGGATTTTATTATACGCCAACCTTAGCTGTTCAAATTAATGATGAAAAATAGGAAAGAAAATTCTGCAGCCTGGATTCGAACCAGGAACCTTTGGCTAAGACCGCCAACGCGCCAACCAATTGCGCAACTGCGGCCATGAAAGCTAAACGCTATTTACATGACCTTAGGGCTTGGTTGGAGCAGAAGATCTTCTGATTTGATTCTTAAATGAATTTACGCCTTAAGAAAGATAGTCTCAGCCTGCGAACTAGGTAACTGCTCCAACCAAGCCCTAAGGTCATGTAAATAGCGTTTAGCTTTCATGGCCGCAGTGGCGCAATTGGTTGGCGCGTTGGCGGTCTTAGCCAAAGGTTCCTGGTTCGAATCCAGGCTGCAGAAGTTTCTTTCCTATTTTTCATCATTAAGTCTTAAAGACCAATTATCCGTGTGCACTTGCTACGATAAGATGGCAGTGAGTGCTCTTGCAACATTGCACAAAGCAAGAGCAACTACAGTCCTTCTATTATATCTTGGCAGTTGACTCCTGGTAAATCTTATCTTAATCTATTCCTGCTTTGACCTAACTCACTAGTTGTAAGTGTGGCAGTTGGAGGTTAGGGACTAACATGATTGGCTGAATTTGAACAATGGCATTTATTGCTCAGACAAGATCATCTGCCAAGTTATAATAGACGGAAGGTAAGTCTTGGGTGATTTTCGGTTAACATAGGCATAAAATCTTTAGATATTCATTGTCAGATGAGAATTCAGTACAGTGATGGATGCATACATTTGTATGAATCAATTGAGAAGTCGAAGAACAGAAACACTATTGCTATCAGGTGATGCTACCTGCTATCTACTCGATTGTCATGTGCCCATTTTCCCTATATCACATGTGCTACAGCTCCAATGCTGTCTTCTGTAATTGCTGTGAATAGTAAATCTGGTAAGGAAAATCTTCCACAAAAGCGATGGTGGTGTGTGTGTTTGATGGATTCAGCCCGTAGGCTGGTTCGCCCTCCTGATTATGGCCTTCAGGAGATTTCTTGGAATAAGTAATGCGGTGGTTTCCCCTTCCCTTCCGCAATTTTAACGACTGCTATAACATAGTAGCAGCAGACGAGACCGACGGCTTACATGCCCTCTGAAGCACGGGGGGTAAAGATCTCATGCTACTAGCTGTGCTAGGCGACGCTTAGCTTCAGAGCTGACCTGCCTGCAAAAGCCCCCTAGACCACGAACTTGGAAACTGGAGATTAATGCTTCAAGATAATGCGAATTTTGTCCGCTAAATAGAGGAGTCCTTTATTTAGAGGAAAAACAAGAGTTCCTATCAAAGGGACTAGAGGCGGTTTCTTTATCTTAGCTGGATGAGCAATCCGTCAGCCGCTAAGTTAGAAAACGCTTAACTGAGTTGCGCTGGCTTAGTCACTTGGTCAGCCGGCTGGAGCAGATGCTCAGCGTTAATAAAGGTTGCTGAACAGATATTTCGAAGATGGCGGCACCCATGAATAATCCTATGTGTGTGCAGACAATGTATATCGGTAGCATGGGGGGTCTTTACTATTCAATGTGGATAAAGAAGCGTACAAATTATTGCTAGGTGGTAGCATGCGAATGGGCGACCACATTCTCTCAGTTTATAACATTTAATTTAATATTACACATTCCGCTATATTGGCTAGCCTATTATTTCATCCTGGCGTTCTTCTTGATTTTCCATCCTATGACGTTATCACCGAGTTACTCTGCCAGCCAGATTCTGAAGTCAGCTAAGATAAAGAACCCGCCTCAGGACTTGTTAAACAGTCCCTTAATTAGAATGTCCGCTATGGGAGGTTTCACTGTATCTTCACTATTAATTTAAGGTAAATATTTTCTTAGGAAACCTCAATATGTCGAAATTTGACTTTGTGTGCAAACGAAACGCCTTAAGATAGACAATTCTCGTGCATTACAAAAAAATTCACGAAAAAATTTTTCAATCTCTTTGAGCAAGTCTCGGTTGCACGTGAGATGATAGAGCATGCACAGTTTGCGCATATCTGAAGCTGGTGGCTTCACTTGTACTTGGCATAACTCTTTATACACAACCATTTTATCTCCCCTGTATCTCGCAGTACATGTTCCCAAGAAATTCAAGATTCGAGGTTCAACTGTACTAATCTCTTATGAGTGATCATCGATTTTCTGATGGTTTGGAAAGGAATAATTTCCAAGCTGCATGCGAGGTGCTTGCCCTATCCAATGACTACCTTGTAGTCTTTTGCTGGGTGCCTACTTAGCGCGATTCTATCGCTTTGTGAAGCACGCATGCGCAGAGTGACGTCACGAGGACGATTCTGTGGCGCATCTAAGGCGATGGAAAAGCTCTGCATGACAGATGTTTTCGATCGCGCGACTCCATCGCACACAATCAGAAAACAGTTTCGAATCACGTGGCACATGCAATCGTGGCAGCACCTACTTCTAGATGGTCGGATATCGCTACGGAAAATTTGATTGAAGATATCAATTAATATGCAATTCCGTATGCACGAAATATCCAATTCTGATTTTGGAAGCACGAAATCTTGAAGTGGAAAACGAAATGATCGCGTAGATAGTGCATGCGCATTCAGTCACGCGACCGTCGCGCCAAGTGGGCACCGAGAAGCGAATCGATCGCCTGGCGTTTGTTGCGCATGCGCATATGACTCAAAGCAATAGAATCGCGCTATCGTCGCGCTAAGTGGGCACCCAGCATTTAGGACACTTGGAAACAGCCTTGCTATCCCATGTCCGCAATAGCCCAGTTGATAGAGGCATGAGCGTGGTCCCTCGTTCAATTCCTGGTTCACGATTTTTTACTTGTTATCAGTGATGCTAGCGACTTCTTAGCCATTTATCCATCCATCCTTGTGCCAGCGTGATGCCAGATTTGTAGGTTACTGCCTCTGAACACGTTATACGCACTGTCACGTGTCACGTACAAGATTTTTAATACAATTTTTCCAGTTACCCACTGAATGCACCCGAATGCTCATGGAAACTTTCTTCAGGAGCTTCATTGACACTTAACTATTTAGACAGAAACGCGTGCATCATTAAAACTTAAATCTACGATTTTTTCATTGCCAGCAGCTGTATGGTTCCTCAAGCAATGTTAATGGCTCTAACAAAAATAAAGCAAAACGACGGATTTTCTGTAATGTGGCATTTCACACACATCAAAGGAACAAACTGCTGTTGCTACGGTGGAACGAAACAAACTGCTATTGGTTACTATTTCAAAAAGGTACCGATTCCAGGAACTTGTGTTTGAAACTACCATATAATACGTTGGAAAAAAAAAATGCAAATATGAAAAAAGCCATTTAGAATCAAACGGATAAGAATTATTTATGGCAAACCCTTACTGGATAGCTAAAAGGTATGAATGGTCCTGGTGGTCCCGGTGGTCCCGGTGGTCCAGGCGGCCCAGGTGGGATGTTGAAGCCAGGAGGAGGAGGAGGAGGATTCGATGGTCCTGAAGGAGGTGTTGGATAAGTCATTCCAGCGAGTTTGTTCTTGTTGTCATTAAAATCGATAAGCATGGCTTCTGCTACCATAATTTCATCTTGCTGCATCACTTCCGGATCAGGTTCGTACGGGACGTTATGACTTTTGGCTATTTCGACTAAGTAGCGTTCGACGAGAATGCGTGGAGGAGCTTGCAAACTTAATTTGTGCATCAACTTCTCGTTAACTGTGCCTACTGCGTTATCACGACAAGCCTAGTTAAAAAGAAAAAAATACAGAAAGTGAATTCAATGGTTAGAGTAATTTTCCTGTAAAATTTCACAGTGATTCTGCAGGCAACTGCCACTTTGCAGCGTAAAGAGCGAACCTCAAGAACATCTCCACATTCAGTGATCAAAGCAATAACCATTATCACAAAATGCACAATTAGTGCAAAGACCGTTAGTGTTGAAAATCACATTGACGACACTTCTGAACTTAAGCTCTCGATATCACAGCCAGATTTCTACCAAGCATAACAAGATTATACAGAATATGTTCCAGGGACCAAAGCGTGCAAAAAATTTCATATGACCACTGAATCGAAAATGCTTCTTTCTAGAGTTCTAACGGTTTGAAGGTGTTCTGTAGCAGAAGAACCAGGGGCCATTTTGAACCTTTGCTAAAGCATCTGCCTTGCTATACCGTAGAAATAAATCACGCTGTTTGCAACTTCTAGACGCTTTATCATTAATTTCGTCTACTGGAGGATGTTTTTAAACCGTGCTAACTCTAGAAAGAACTGTTTTCAACCCCATGTTCATGGGACACTTTCTGCTTGTTTTGGACCATGGAACATATCCTGAAAGCTAGTACAGACCATTCAGAACCACCCTGTCATTCATTGGTGATCACAGAACAATAAGAAAGGGCTGAGTTGTACAGATCAAAGTGAAATTCAAAGAAGAGTAACTGTTGTTTCTGGTAAGAGGTTTTTTCTTCTGTTACAAAAGGGTGACTAAAATGAAAAAGCAGGACAGTCTGAAGATGTGATCAGAACTCAAAATGTCATCATAAATACAAGGCCCAAGCAAATGGACCGTCTAAGACAGACATCGAACTATCTTAGAAGTATGCACTGTACGAAAAACATATACGAAATAAAAACTTAATGCTATTTTATTTTTTCTAGTCTGAGGTTTCTGACGCAGTTGAAATGTTCTTTTAATCTGGTCTCTATTCTTCTGCGGCTTTGTTCGATATATTTGTGGTCACAAGTACCACATTTGATCTCATATCTTACTTACTTTTCAAACCCGCTTATCCGTTAGGGTCGCGGGGGAAACAGCCCTATGGAGGATCTCCAGCGATCGCGATCTTCCGCCATCAGGCGCATGTCCTCCCTGGTAATATCCAAGCGACTCGAACCCAGATTCTCCATGTAGTCTAGCCACCTGGTTCTAGGTCGACCCCTTGGTCTCTAACCCATAGGCTTGGAAAATTCCAACTGCCTAGGAAGACCAGTTTGCGGCATCCGTATCACGTGGCCATACCACCGCAACTGAGATCTCTCAATGCGGAGAAGTGTAGCGGCTTAACACCTAAAGATTCCCTTATTGTGCTGCTGTATACTCTATCTAGTAGAGTAACACCTGCCACACCTCTCAGAAATCTCATTTCGGCCGCTTGTACCCGCGATCACACTCCCTGAGTGGATGCTCCCTTACCGTGCGTCAGGAGTTTGGGTGCTTCAGGGATTTTGTGAGCTATGCTGGTTGTAGCACGGCTACTTTAGGCTCACCCTTACCAGAAAGGTCATGGTTGAGAAGTGAGACGAAGAGTATCCAAACAAACATATATCTCATGATGTCGATGAATGAGAGAATTCATACTGCAGCGTGTGTGGCACAGGTTAAAGTCAAAGGTTAAAGGCTCTCGTTCGAAAAATAGTCGATAGTCTCCCGGCTGTTATCTCGGAGCAATGCCTCCGAGAAGCCCCACCAGTGCACTCGCTATGTGCTTGGGGAAACGGTCGGGGGCAGCGCATGCTTTTACCCAGGAGGAGAAACGTCAGAAACCTCAAACCAGAAAAATCTGTGCACGCTGAACGTATAATAAAAACCGGACACGACATGAAGAAAGAAAATTTCAAGATTGTGCATATGCTGGATGACTTCAAGAGATTGAATTTCTTGGAGTCAGTCCTTGGAGATATTGAAGTGCAATAAACAAAAACTTTTGAATCGTGATGCTGGATCCCTGGATCTATCTCGATGGGAAAGTCTGCTAGCCCATGCTAAATAATATTTTCCTGTTTTTTTGTTATTTTCTGTTTACTTCCTTTCTTTGTAACTTTGTTTAATTCTTTCTCTCCCGTTTTACTGTATAGCTCTCTCCAAGGTCCGCTATTCTGGACCAACCACTCTTGAGTAGTGTCTTCTTTTTTCTCCTCATTGGCTAATTACTATTATATAAATAGTTCCCTGTTCTTTACTTGTTACTTTGATTCATACTGACGATGGCTACCTAGTAGCAGAGATGTATGCATGTATGACTATTAAAACTCTTTTGTGGAAAAGTGGCATCCTTCCTTCATTTACAACTCAGTTGCAAAAATATATGATCACCTGACTTCTTATGCTTAACCTTATTTTATTTTTAAGCTTGTAAAAAATATAAAAGAGCGAATCCCAATTTATATTTGTCTAGTAGGTTTTAGATAGATAGAAGGTTCTAGGAAAAATAATACTTAATTGTTACATGATTGTAATGGGTACAATAAATTAATAACTTATCATCCATGCGTTGCAAAAATATGCAATCGCCCTTTTACGTGTTACAAAAATTTCCGATCACCCCTTAAATAATAGACAGGGGGGGGGTCTTTAAACTGCTAGTTAATTTGCATAAACTAAAAGTTCCACAATTCTTTTACTTGTATACTGTGGAGAACTAGCTGGATATTTTCTTGATATCAAAAAAATCCAAGACAGATTTTTTAATTGCCAAAATGGGACCTGGTAAAACAACGAGTGAAGAATTTCACAATTTAGTGGTGCAGAAACATTTGGAAAACTTTCAACTCGTAAAATAGCTGCTGCTGATTTAAAAATCTGTCAAAGTGTAGTGGTGGACATAATCAAGAAATGGAAAACAACAGGAACCCCTTCGGCAAGCAAGCAGAGTGGTCGTCCACGGAAAACATGAAAACGAGATGATAAACTCCTTCCAAAAATTTTAAAAGGCAAACGTCATGTTACCACATCCGAAGTCACAACAGACTTGTGTGAAAAACTGGCATTGTTGTTTCAAACGCCACTACAAGAAGACTACGGGAAAAAGGTTTTGGGTTTTACACTGCTAAAGTAAAACCTTTACTAACAAATCTGCAAATGATGAAAAGATGCAAGTGGGATAATGAGCATCTTCAATGGTCCTTGGAGAAATGGAGAACTGTCATCTTTAGTGATGAGTCAAAGTTTATGGTTTGCTATGGTGAAGAAGGCCGAAAAGTCATCTGTAAGAAGACTGAAGCGTACGCACCGGAATGTCTCAGTAAAAGTGTAAAATTCCCTGATTCAATAATGGTGTGGAGCTGCATGAGTGCACAAGGTGTTGGGAAACTTAAAGTCATCAATGGAACGGTAAATGCATCTTCCTATCAAGACATCTTGGAGGAACGTTTACTCCCATCTTTACCAAAGCTAGGCAGAGATGGAAAAGCGGTTTTCCAACAAGATGGGGCAGCGCCACATCGAGCTCGGACAACAACGACATGGCTTCGTGTGAGAGGCATCGACCTACTGGAAAACTGGCCTTCGAACAGTCCAGATCTTTCGCCAATTGAGAATCTTTGGAGAATTTTGCAACGAGCTGTCAACAAGAAGAAGCCCAGAACAAGAGAGGAATTGAAAAATGTCGTGGAAACTGAATGGGAGAAAATCCAGGCCGATGAATGTGAAAAGCTAATTTCAAGCATCCCAAATCGTTTTCAGGCCGTTATTTCTGCTAAAGGTGGAAACACCAAGTACTGAACGAAAATTTTTGTAACGCATGACAGTCAGGTAACAATTTAGCATTATTTTTCCTAAAACCTTCTAACAGTCTAAAACCCATTGGACAAATGTAGAATTGGATTCGCTCTTTTATTTCTTTTACATACTTAAAAATAAAATAAGGTTAACATAAAAAGTCAGGTGATCGTATATTTTTGCAACTGAGTTGTACATTAGAGCACCCCTTGCATTATATACATTTTCGTTTAGAGTTCTTTACAACAGTTTATTGTTTATAATATTTAAAGCTATACCTGCGCATATTGTTTTCCATATTTTGAAGCCAGATGATCCGAGATGACTTTCAACTCTGCCACATCGGTTTGTAAACGCGGTGCTGCCCACATCAAGCTGGAGATCGCTTCGGCCAACCCATCGTCCAGAGTCCTACATTCATCAAAACAAATTAGACCTCGTTAAAAACAAAGCCAGAGCAATGTCAGCAGACTGATAACAAAGCCCTCCCTCCCTCCCGGCACACCCTGACTTATGGCGTCATCGCCACTTACTTCATCTGCTGAAGAAGGCCAAATCTGGCGAGCAACAAATCGCAGTACATCTCGACCAACTCCATGGCTTCGACGAGGTAGTCCTCTCGGATGATGTGCTCCACACGGATCTTGGCTCGCTCATCTTTGCCAGTGGCCAGGTAATCGGCGATCTCTTTGCGCGATTTCTGCGCCAACTCCGTCTTCTTCTTCTCCAGCAACTTCAGCCTGTTCACTGCCAAGCGCAAATTCGTTTTCAGTTTGTTGTAATTCGGACCCCCAGAAAACATGTTTTCCTGCTCTAAGAAGTCTTGATTTACGAAATTAAACGGGAGCAAGCCACTGTGCAGACACCACAGCTTCGTAAGCCTTCAGTCGTACTTCAAAAACATTTCAGATTAATCTATGAGCTCACCATCATCCCTTGCGCTGACGTCACTTCCCCGTGTTTGTGCAATAACCGTTCCAAACGGTTTCGATTTCGATGTAAAATGGCGGAAGAAGGTTTTGTGGCGCCATCTGTTGCTAGTCAATGTCAATCAAGGCTTCTTTCACAATCTGGACAGGGAAGAGGTACTTGTGTTTAGATTTGAAATGTCTTCATAACTCCAATTTTCTGGTTAGAGCTCAAAATTTTTATTTACAGAGACAACTTTAATAAGGTGCGTCTCAAAAGTTTAAAGAAACATGTTTTTTGTTCAAAAGAAAAAAAAAAAGACATAAAAATATTCAACAAAATGGAATTTTGCGTGTCTCAAAAATTTAAAGAACGACTGAAAAAACACTGCATGAAGTATACAACAGCTTAAATTGAACGACCATTTGTCTTGATTAGTTCAAATACTCTGTTCGGCATTGAGTTTATGAGGTTGAACAATGTTTCTGGTCTTACATTGTACCATGCATCTTCAATTGCTCTTTTCAATTCATCAGTCAAAGAAAATTGACATCCGCCGGCATAAACTGCACGAGACATGATTCCCCATAGATTCTCTATAAGGTTCAAGTCTGGGCTTCTTGGGGGCCACGTCGTAACGTAAATATTTTGTTTTCTGAACCACTCCACTGTTGATCATGAAGTATGGATGCTAGCGTTATCCTGCTGGAACAAGAATTCCGGGATTGCCACCTCTCCGGTTTTTGCCTTATTTCTCCGGTCTCTGGTTTCAAACAGCCAATCTCCGGTTTTGCAGCCGTAACTGTGGGACTCGAAAGTCACTTTAAAAGTTAGGTTAGGTTAATAAATTATAACATGACCTGCATGGATTTTTATGAATATATTAAACACCCAGAACATCTAAGTTCACTGGAACGTTGTCGGGAGAATTCAAAATATACGTTCAAATTTAATAAAATGTGACGTTATATATTTTTAATATGAATCTTGTAATTTAAATGGTAAGCATTTACATATTTTTTATCATGTAATTTTACATACAATTTATATCATTATCATTATTTGAAAGCACGGTCTATAGATATTCATGGTCATCGAGCTCCATTGTTAAAATGAAGCTAAAGTTTCTAGCTCCCAGTAGGGCGGGAACTCTATTGAAAAGTGGCACTGCATGTACAATCTGCCTAACAGCGCCTGCAGCGCCACCCTATCGGCAGACAGAAACTTTACTTTCGTATTCAGTTTCAATGAAAATCTCTATCGCAGGTTGCGGTCGGGAATAGTGCGATCTATGCGGCACCTGGCGCGATCTGTTTTCCTTAGCTTCTCGAAACAATGGAAAATGGCCGAAGCTCGATGACCATTAATATCTATAGACCGTGTTTGAAAGCAATGTGACTTCATTAATCACACAATGCCCATTTCCGGTATTCAATCTTAAAACATTGACTTCCGGTTTGCCAATTTCCTGTTCTCCGGTTTTGAAACTCTCTGAAGGTGGCAACCCTACACACTAATGATCACAGATGGGTAACAGATACTGTGTAAGGGTTTCTTGGTATGTCAGCGAATTTTCTCTTCCACTGATGAAAGTCAAATTGGTGGTACCGTTGAATGCGAAGTCGCCCCAAACTATAACAGAACCACCAGTCTTGAGTAAAAGGTCTTCGGTTCCTGTCGTAGGTCGTGCCTGTATGATGCCCACCCATCAGGACCATCCAAGTTCCACTTCTTTTCAACACTGAACAACACCAACATCCATTCGTCTTTCCAGGCCATGTGTTCTTGTGCCCAACTTAGCCTTTCTTGAATGTACTTGGCAGTCAGAGGCGGTTTCTTCATCTTATTTGGAGACAACATGTCCACTCGCAATTATTCGCCGGTGTACAGTGTCTTTCGATATGTTTAACCCAGTCACGTCTTGTATCTGGCGAACAGAAATGTTTTGTGTGACTGCCAGTCGTATAATGCGTCTGTCATCGCGAGTTGAAGTAACTTTGGGACGACCAGATCGTGGTTTCTGGTGGAACGATGAACTCCTCTTCAAAACATTATAAACCCCTGCTGTGTATCTTCCAGTAATTGTGACAATATCAGCAACAGATAGTCCGTTGGCTTTCAATCGCCAGATTTCATCCACTTCATCGATCAATTTTCAGTGGAAGAAAAGCTATTTTTGAAAAAAATGACTAACTCTGCAACAGATTAATACCCTGTCACTCACAAATTTACATATTGGACGTTTCCATTCAACATCTGAGGGTGGTTCTTTAAACTTTTGAGACGCACCTTACCTATCAATATCCCCCCCCCCCCCCCCCACATACCAGCCATGAATGGCAGCACAATGGGTTCAACAACCTTCCGAATGTAAAAAATTTGCCGTCATCGTGACTGGAATAACTACCAGGGGGGTCCTGCTGTCGTAGGAAATTCTTCCCCATACCATAACGCCAGGGATGAAGCCAGTGTGCCGACGACGGATACAGCTCGGTAACAGGACTTCACCACTCTCCTCCTGACCCTTGTGCGACCATCACTCTGACCCAGACAAACGACTTTCATCCGTGAAGACCACAGACCTCCATTCTGCCCTCCAAGTCGCTCTGGCTTGACACCACTGAAGACGTGCCGCACGGTGTCGAGGGGTAAGAGGCAAACATGCCACATGGCGCCTGGAGTGGAGGTTCCTGGCCAGAAGACGGTTCCGAATTGTGCGTGCAGTGACGTTGGATGCCACAGCAGCCCGAATGTCCGCTGCAGATGTTGTTCGATTTGCCACAGCCATCCTACAGATGCACCGGTCAACCCTATCTGCAGTGGCCGGGGTCTTCCAGATTCTGATTTCCTGGTAATCCTGCCTTCCCTGGACCATTGCTGCCAACAGTTGTACACAGTGGCAAAGTCTCGACCCATGCATTCTGCAGTAGCACAGAACGAAAGTCCACCCTCTCGAAGGCCCACTACACGTCCTCGTTCGAATTGGGTTAGCTGCCCATATTCACGTCGCAGTTGCCTTCGAGGCATGTTTTACGTACTCTATCACACACGTCCACAAGTGTCTGAAGTGACACAGACGCACGTCTGATCTCCTTTATATCTGTCATTGGATAGTCTCATTTGCATGTACAGGGTGGTGCTGGTGGCGCCCCCTATAAGTTGTAACCTTGAAACTTGAATCAATTGAATAAATACCATAGCTGAATACAGGGTGAATACAAAAGTCTGAACCCCCCTTTGAGTTTTTGAACCGAAGCAGATATGTCAATTTTGATGAATCCAATGAATAGGAAGTTGTGGGTGGCCTATCCCATGGTGCACTTTTCATCATCCCAAATATGCAAATTAGGACACATTCAAAATTTATCTCAAAAACCATAAGGGATAGAGAAAAAAACCCAATTGCAAACTTGTTCAGCATAAAAAAACAAACAAAACAAAAAAAAAATCATCCAAATCGGACCAACCAATCACGTGGTGAACTGTTCGTAATTTTGGAATTGTTCTGTCTTCTGTGTGCTGAAACATGCCTCTTATTTGCTTTTCCGCATGAAAGTGAATGTGAGTATGGTAATTTATGTTAATTTTTTGATTTGCATGCTTTACATGGTGGAAATATCAACATTCACTTTTCCTTAGTATTCGAGTCCGCCTGGTCGTGGGTTCGAATCCCGCCATGGGCATGGATGTTTGTGTTTGTCCCGGGCTGCGTACTGTTATAACGCGTGTAAAAGGTGCAAAATGACGCCGAAATTTCTAATAAACCATAAACCAACCACTTCTCCTTGTGCAGTGTGACTGTTTGTAAGCTACAAGCAGTTCACCACGTGATTGTGGGTGATTGGTTGGTCCGATTTTTCCGCCAGTGTAGTTAGACAGATATTTAAGTGTCCTTTGAAACCTGCATTCCCAGTTCTAGCAATAAATAAATATAAATTTTCTTTGCAATATTTTTTTTTATTCCATGTAATTATAAAATTTTTTTTTTTTTGCTCTATATGTACTGTATTTTTATGCCGCATTAATCAGTCTTCATCTTCATCATTCTGTACTTCTACATTTATGTCAGGTAGGGCTGTATTGTACTCTAAAAGTGAATCGATTTTATCTTCAAGATGAAAAAGATCGTTAGTTAGCTGCCGCAGCACAGGAGCTAAATCCTACAAATAAGTAGCAAAAAAAATAGATCAATAATCAATACACAAGCAGCCTTCTGCTAAAGAAATCCTTACTCTCATTTTGCGTCACAAGTCGAGCATAAAGTCTTCGTGGGATGCATATTTGTCAAGTATCATATTATGTAATCTAAAATAAAAAACGAGTCAGAAAAACGATACGGTATAAAACCATGTTTGACATATTCAGAAAACCATCCACCTCTGCTAATATCATCCCGTATGGATCTAATCACCCCGTGGAGCACAGAACAGATGAGCCCTCGTACCGGGCTTTGCAAAAGTTCTGTTACACTCTTTACATCCCCCAAAAAATGGACTGCTCATGATTTGGATAATTCCATTTCCACAAAAGGATTAAATAATATATTGGAAATTACGTGTAAACCTCTGAGTGATCTTAATGTCCACGACAAAAGCGATGGAAACGAAACGCTGCTCTCCTGCGCGCGGGCCACACGAAGTCTGAGATTGCCAAGCTCCTCAAAGTCAGCCGGATGACCATCCACAGAGTTGCGGACAGGCTCAAGAATGGGAGAGACCTTAAAGTTCAACCTCGTTCAGGTAGACCTCAAGTCGTCAACCGTTTGGCTGTGAGAAAAGCCTTCGAACAAGACCCGACGCTCAAAACGACTGCGCTCGCAAAAAAAAAGAAAATTTCGGTATCCACAGTGTCCAGAGCGGACAAAGAAGAAAGAGTGGAAAGAGCGTGAGGCCTCTGCTGACGGATCGGATACGGGAACAACGTGGGGAGCGCTGTCGCCGTCTTCTCAACGACTTGAAGAGTCATGGCGAGCGAATTGTCATTTTCTCTGACGAAAAGACCTTCATGGTCGATCCTGTCGTCAACATGCAAAACGACTGCGTGGTAAGCTTCGGCCAGGACATCTCCAAGGTCCGCTACGTGTCTACAACCAAGCACCTGGCCTCTTGATGATACTCAGAATCGTGGCGTCGAATGGCAGAAAATGCCACCCGTGTGGTTCCCAAGTGGATACCGGCTAACGGCGGCTGATTACAAGGACATCCTGGCCACAAAAGTCCTTCCCTAGGTGAAGAAATGCGGACTACATCTTTCAACAGGATGGTGCCCCTGCCCACACGGCCAACACTGTGCAAAAATGGTTGGAGTCCAACATGAACTTCTGGTCGAAGGGCTTTTGGCCTCCACAGTCGCCAGACCTCAATCCACTTGACTACAGCATGTGGGTGCATGTCGAGGAGAAGGCCTGCAAGGTCCGTCACAGCAACGTCAACGACCTGAAAACATCTGTCAACCGTGTGTGGACCAGAATGAGGAAGGACTACATTCGCAAAGTTTGCAAGGCTTTTCGGCCTCGTCTGGAGCGGGTTCTTGATGCAGATGGTGGCTACATTGATTAAACGACTAATTACAATGTTATTCTACATGATGGCACAATAAAAACATGTCTAACTGCATCGTGAACATCGTCGTGTCCATTTCTTTGAGGATCGTCACGAGTGTAACAGAACTTTTGCAAAGCCCGGTATACCCCATCACCACTGAAGCCAAGAACAAAGAGATTGCCACCGCATATCACCTGGCCCGCCTGAACGACTTCCCGGATACAGTCACTACCTCAATACTCACCACAGTCAAGAGCACACTACGATAACCATATGATCAACTTAAGCAGAAGACCGACTTTACCCCCCTCAGCTATTTTGGACCTGAAACATACAAATCAGCCAAGATGTTCAAAGACGAAGGCCTCGGGATCGCATTCAGAACAAGACTCAACAACCGATCAATCCTCGACCCAAGAAAGAAGAACGCTGAACAAGACAATTACAAACAGGCAGGTGTATACAACCTGACCTGCCCAGATTATGATGCCTATTATACACTGAGTGAGCATATTATTATGACCACCCTGTCAGTATCTCGTTGGGCCACCTTTGGCCTTTAATGCTGCGGTGATTCTTCGTGGCATCGATTCCACGAGATGTTGAAAGATGGTGGGAGGAATCTGACACCATGCCTGATGGATAGCCCTGTCTAGTTGTGCTAGATTGTGAAACTCCTGCACAATACGAGCTCTGTGGCATGGCGCATTGTCTTGCTTGAAGTAGCCATCTCTATTGGTGTATGCCATCAACATGACAGGGTGGATTTGATCGGCGACGATACGGAGGTATGCTATGCCATCCAGACGTTGTTCTACATGTATTAACGAACCCAATGCATCCCAGAAAAACATGCCCCAGACCATAACACTGCTAGCACTGGCCTGAAGGGTTGTACTCGTGCATGCGGGGTCCATGCTTGCCGTTTCCACCAGATTCTCACGCTGCCGTCTGCATGATGTAACTGGAATGATCACTCGTCAGACCACATGATTTGTTTCCACTGCTCGATAGTCCAGTCCTTGTGCTCCTGAGCGAATTGGAGTCGTTTCCGCTTGTTAGCTGCAGACAGCAAAGGTGTGCGGACAGGTCTTCGGCTTCCGTATCCCATGCGATGCAGTGTGCGGCGGACAGTGCATTCAGAGACCATTTTGGAGGATCCCTGATTAAGGTCAGCAGTGATTTGATGCACAGTTGCCCTTCTGTTATCCTTTACCAGTCGTGACAGTCTCCGTTCTGTCCGATCATTAACCATCCGCGGGCGGCCACAATGCGAATGTTCAGACCCCGTCTTCTGGCTAACCATCCAGTCTTTAAATACTTTAACGACAGCTGCTCTCGAGCACCCCACGAATGCTGCTGTTTCGCTGATACTCGCTAAATAGCGTCGAGCACCTATAATCATCCCGCGTTCGAAGGCTGTTAAATCGCGTCGTTTACCCATAGTTGTCGACGACACTCAGCTTCCCTTTTTATATTGGTCCAGCCCGCTAGCAACATTGTGGCGACGTCCGTGCGCGCATTTGCATAAACTTGTCAGGTGGTCATAATAATATGCTCACTCAGTGTATAGGCTCAACAACTCACTCCTTCCAAGAAAGATTCAAACAGCATAGGCGATCATGGCTCAAAGGAGACAACAAGTCCGCCTATGCAGAGCACCTTGTTAAGAACAAACACAGAATGCATGAGCATCATTTGCAAAGGTAACAACAAGACCAAAATCCTACTCCAAGAAGAGATTGAAATAAAGAAACACCGCCAGAACGATCGCCCCTTATTACTCAATAACCAGACTTCATTTGAAAGGGAAGATATCCTCGACATCCTCATTGAAGCCAACAAGAAGCCCAGGACGGGATGAAGCCAGGAAAGCTCTCTACTAGGTACGCATTTCTCCGACACTGAATCCGCCAATTGTATAAATTTTATAAGTAATTGTTCTTAACAATCCTTTCAATTAAAAATTCCGCCAATCATAATCTGTCCCTTAGCATATTTTTTGTATATAAGCCGGGCCCGGCCAGCTTTGTAGCAATACTAGCCTCCGATGATGGTGAAATATCGAAACGCGTAAGGCACATTAAAATAATCTACCATATCATTTCTCTGACTCGATTTTTATTCTAGATAAAGTCTTCCTCTCATTAAGCAAAATCACAGTTTCAAAATTATGTTCGATGGAGCATAGATCAATTCTTAAATTGTGTAAAATGTCTTCGACTTCATGGTGATTACGTCGAGAAGTAACAGTAGTTACAACTTTCTGGGTTACGTGTTTTGTCAGAAAAAAAATTGGAGAACGCACCTCGTAGAAATAACGGGAGAAGAATTCACGAGTTGAGGTAAAAATATTTAAATCCTTGCGTTTGCAATCAGAGAAACACTTTATGCTCACCCTGTCTTTCAAATAAACTCTTTGTATACCTGAATACTCAATTGCGTTTTCATTAGCTGTTGCGTAATATTGCCTATTTCCCTTGTGGCTGTTCGAAACGGACGACACATTAAATCATTTAAATTTCGATGCAGTATAATGTTACGCTCTTCTATGTACATACACAGAATAATACAAAGATTTAAATTCATGTATGCCAAAAACATGTATGTACGAGGTCTGGCTATTAAATAACAAGACTGCGATTGCAGAAGATGTCGTAGAGGGGTAAGAGCGGAAACGAATACAGCCTGGGATAACCGGAAGTGTCTACTATTCCAGTACGAAAACACGTTTTTATCGCTATAATAGTATTTTCTCTATAGAGGTTACAAACGAACGTGATTTGTTCTCGTGCCGCTAACAATGTGTGACGAAAAACACGAGCAACGGATCAATGTGAAATTTCTCGTTAAATTAAAAAAAAATCTGACTGAGTGCTATAAGCTGTTGAAAGAGGCCTATGGTGAGAATTCTCTATCTCATGCACATGTTTCCGAATGGCATAAACGGTTTTCTGAAGGCCAAGACAGCACCGAAGATGACCAACGTCCAGGTCGACCTGTCTCTGTTTCAACTCCGCAAACAGTGACCAAAATCAACATTAACGGCAGCGTGATGACTGAATGGGTTCCACGGGGTCAAACTGTAAATCAAACTTACTATTTGAAAGTTTTGGCAACACTGTAAGGGCAAGTTCGTAAGAAACGGTCGGAGTTGTGGAAAAACAAGTCGTGGATCTTGCACCAGGACAATGCATCTGCCCATAACGCTCTGTCTGTGAAGCGTTATTTAGCCGCTAAAGGCACTCCAGTGCTCGAACACGCACTGTACTCACATGATTTAGCACCCTGTGACTCTTTCCTGTTCCCGAAAATCAAGTCTGCCTTAAAAGGAACCCGGCTCGAGTCGATGGAAGAGGCGAAACGAAAATCGGCAGAGCTCCTAAATGCTCTTACAAAAGAAGACTTCTAGCATTGCTTTGACCAGTGAAAAAAACGAATGGAACGGTGTGTGGCGAGGGAAGGGGAGCTTTCGATTGTAGAATAATTTTTAAAATAAAACTCTTTTTCATAAGCAGTCTCGTTATTTAATAGCCAGACCTCGTATTGAAAAAAAAAAGAAAAAAAAAAAAAAAGATAAGAGAACGAGAACGACTTACTTAATTTCTTATGTAATAACCTGTGCAAAATAGAAAAATAAACAGCGTTCAGAGATGTACATTTCTAATATTGAAAAGCGCAAACTAAACTTTCAATCATGCTTACGAATTGTATTTAACAGGATGCGATTTCTTTTTTTCAATAGGAATAATCTTTGAATCTTCTGGTAGAGTCGAGGCGCTTGTTAAACTTTCAATGGAAGAGCTGTCATTTTCAACTGCAAAAAAAAAAAAAAAACCCAAAAAGAGATCATTTTAAAAATTCCAACTGCTTTTACACTGAAGTGCTAAATTTCTTAGAAGTGTCATATGCAAATTTTCAGGTGTCACTTGCATTGTATAAATAAGCAAAGCGCAGTATCAGTAATGTCAAATGGATTACAGTGGTCACCGCTGAATATGGCCACCTCGGGACCATGCTTAAGTGGCCACGTTAACCGGTGGCTGTTTTAAGCGAGATTACCAAAACTATTTATTTTTTTATCCAACAAGTCGACGATGTGTTTTTACTTATAGCAGCCGCCACGTAAGTTGAACGACAGGATGACATCATTTCTAACGCCAGCCAATAGACATTAACGGGAAATGAATCGCTTGGTTATTCCATGAAAGCATCCGCTTTCGTTTTCGAAACATTGTTTTCGCATTTATATTTAGTTTCCATTTTCGTTTTTTTTTTAATAGATAAATGAAATTAATAAATTAAAAAATGACGCAGAATAGTCGATTCGATGCCAATTTGTTTTATATTACGATTTATAATAGGCTTTCCACGTTTCAACGATATCTCCGCCTTTACTATAGTGAAACAAGTGCATCATGGGTAAAACCCAGACAAAGCAAATTGACGAGAAGACTTAACAATGATGAGGAGTTTTTCTCTCTGTCCCTCCAAGTTACAATAAACAAAAGCATCAGCGGCCTGTCCACGAAATTTCATGAAGCTTAGCCCATTGCGTTTTTTCCAGCAACGAAACCAGCCTTCAGTTGCCTTAAGCCCGTGTGGCCTAATATCTTTGCAATTTCATCAGACTTTTGACATAAGAGAGGACCGTTCACTGGAGCATTTCTGTTTCTAACATATTGAAACCAACTTAAAAGACCTTCTTTAACTTAAGCATCTTTTCCATTTCGCTTACGCTTTCTGCTTGTCCCTTCACTTGCAGCTTTCATGTAATTGACCAATCCGTAATTGGAAATGAAAAGAGGCCATAATAAGCGGAGTGTGACCACATAAAGCGAAAATTTGTTACATAGGAAACAGCTAGAAAATTCCGGACCGAGCTCATAAAAAGCGAGTGTTCATATTAGAGGTGGCTACATTAAGCAGCGACCACTGTATTAGCAATCGTCTGCAAAATCTTATTATGTGACTACAGCTATACGATGAGAATTATCAGATTTTGAATGCAGAATGATAGTTGAAGCTAAATGCTTGGAAACTTCTGAAGTGATGCGGGCATTCAACATTCCTGGATCCACAGTGTCAAATGTGTTCAGAGTATACAGTCGAACTTCGATATCTCAAATTACACGGGAACAGAAAAAAATTCGAGATAAAGAGGTTTCGAGATATGCAGGATTACTTTTAAATCAAGATTTTTACGTTATTAAAGGTACCGTGAGAATACAGAAAATAATAGGAAATAAAATGGCATTTGTATAAAGAGTACGCCATGTACAAATGGGGCCACTAGCATTAAAATACGCAAACTGCGCATGCTCAATCATTTTGCACGCAACTGAGTGGCCACAGAGATCGAAAAATTTTTTCATGATTTTTTTTTTCCTTAATGCACAAGAATCGTCTAACGTTAACGGAAGTGAGTGCACTTTTTTTCATTTTTGTACGAAAAATTCCTTTAACTTTATAAGGTTTTTAAATGCCTTGCATTTCGCTGGCACACGAAGTCAAATTTCAACATAGTAAGATTTTCCGAAAAAATGTTTCGAGATAACGGGGGGAAAATTACATTAAATTAATACTGAAAATGTAGAGAAATAAACATTTTTCGATATATCGAGGTTCAAGATAGCAAGGTTCGAGCGTATCTCATTTTAGTCATTACATCCGACCACGACTGCTAAATGCTCATGACCAGCGACATCTGAGCAGAATAGTCCTTCTAACGGACACAAATCACTATGTTAATTAATAGTCACATTCAATGATGGTCATACTAGAAACATGTCTATTAGGTCAATGCAGCAAAACTTGGCACTGACGGGATATGGCAGCAGAAGACCGACGAGATCCCATGCTCAGCGGTGCGAAAGATTCTGCATCAGATGTTGAAGTTTTCCCCGTATAAAATCTCTTCTGTTCAAGGATTGCTCCCTGGCGATGCTGGCACCCGATTGGATTTTAGCATGCATGCAAGGTGATGGTACTAGTACATGGCCGTGGCAGATTTTATAGAGTGACGAAGACACACTTTCATTCGAACGGTGGTATTAACACACACAACTGCTGCATTTGGGCTGTGAATAATCCACGTGCTTATGTGCAGGAGCCTCTCCATTCGCCAAAAGTCACGGTGTGGTGTGGCTTTACAGCATCTATATCTTCGGTTCTGGCTTTTACGAGGAAAATCGTGCAAGTGGACCAGTGACCTGTACCATTACTGCTGACAAGTATGCCGCTATGCTACAGAATTTCGTGATTCCACAACTGCAGCAACGAGGATGTTTCGGTTTGACCACATTCATGCCGGATGGTGCACCACTCCACATTGGAGGTAGGCTACAGCATGTGTTGTAGCAACATTTCTCTGACAGCAGAGTCACCAGTCGTGCATTTCCTAAGGTACAGCTACCGAGGGTGCCCAATCTCAATCCTTGTGACATTTGGCTATGGGGATTTCTTAAAGGTGTTGTGTATCAAGGACATGTCCCCGATATCGCAACGTTGAAAGATCGAATAACGTTACAGATGAGACAAATTAAGGGTGTGTCTAAAAAGGCTGACCAGTTGCGACCGTTCAAAGCCCGTCGCAAAGCTCGTTTTGGAGCAACAAGTGAGTGACTTGAAATTCCGACTATGTCCAGTCGACACGGGAACGATGTAGGCATACGTAATTGGCTTTATTCATTTTAAATTTTCTCCCGATTCGGACGACCCTCAATTCATAAAGAAACGACCGGTCGCGATAAGCGTTTTCATAACGCGACCAGAGTCCAACACTGGTCGTAATTAGCACGACCGGAGTCCAATGCCGATCGCGGTTGGCTGCCTCGGTAAGTAGAATCAAAATGGCAGATGAAAGTACAAAATTCAAATGCTTGAGTGCCCGATACGTAATAAATATATTATGGAGAAAGGAGATGGCGAAATATGATGAGGAACCTTGTTGCGACGCCATTTCGAAGCAAATTGCTGTCCATGAACGAACAAACGGAAGCAAGCGTCCGCCAATCGTACCACGTCATCTGTTGGCGACCGGTCGGACTTTTTAGACACACCCTAATTGTGATATGTTGTGAGACGCCGTGAAAATGTTGTGCATTGTATGAAGTTCTTGGAACATGAAGATGGTGGTTATATTGAACCTCATTTGGAAGTTACAATCATTTGTTGTTAATAAAACTGATGTATGCTGTGTCGTTTGGCATTTAATCATTCAGACTAATACACTTTTGCAGCGCCAAAATTTTATTGGTGGCGACTTTTGGTACTAACTTTTATTTTGACTAGGGGTATATATTAGTTTTATTTTATTTATTTTATTTTGAGAAGGGGTATATATTAGTTTTTAAAAAATAAATTCATTTACATTGGTTGCATGATCAGTCATCGCGCGATGTGCAGATAATTAACATTAACCAGCAGATTTTTAATTTTTAAGGTCTCATTTTCTCATTTAAAAAAGTGCACTTACATGCAAATGTATCTTCGGTCGCTGTCATGATTTCCTCTTCGGACTCCGATGCTTCGCCAGATACAATCACAACCTGGCGTATCGTAGCTTCGTGCTGTAAAGGATTAATAAAAGTATCACGTGTACCATTAATTCGATTATTATTATCATCATAAGGAGATCAGAAAGGCAGCTCCTCAAGTGCTCACCTGTAAATCACGACGTTTACGGGGAGAACGGATCTCCAAATCCTCCATGGCGCGGGCCATTATAGCTGCGACTTCTTCGTTTTCTTCTGAATCCGTCGATGAATCTATACGATCCATGCCGGCGAGGTCAGTACTTTTTCTGATGTGATCAGATGTCACAACATTACTGAGCAATAATAATCGCAGCCACACCTCCCGTCTCCTCTCGCCATGCCATCAACAACAAAAATCATCTGGACGCGCTAAGGCGTATGGGAAAGTGCTCCGAGAGCATTGCGAACGCAGAAGATCGCACTCAAAGTCATGTGATTAGAAAATGTGATTTGACCGAAAAACAAAATTTAACGAAACAGATTGATTCTTGTTATTTTTTTTTTGTAAATATAAACGTTAAAAATGTTGATTGCAATAAAAAAATTCTAAAAATTCTTATAAAATTTATTTTAATTTTTAGTATTTGAGCTCAATATAAATTATTTATGATAATTTTTGAAATAATTTTCATAGCCTTCAAACTTGCGAATCTCCTTTTCGCTTTCTTTTTTTCTAAAATGTTTCCTGTTTTTGTGACTCGTTTACTACCCTGATTGCCTTTAAAGATGTAAATAATAAGATGGATTCTAGGAATTAATGGATAAAAATACTCTAAACATCACAAAGATCGTTCAGGTAAAGTTTGGAAACTTTGTATGTTTGTACGTGGAAAGATTAGACTAAGGTAGTTGTGTCGTTGTTCCAACTTGTTTTGCAGGTTTAAACGGAATTGAGAAAGAAAACAACAAGAAGAGTGAAGTAAAAATGCACAAACACAGAGACAAACGAAGAGAAAGAAGTAGAAGCAGGTGATGGTATTAATTAAGCAGAAGTAAACCTAATTTCACTAAATAAGGATGATATTGCCTCATCTGGCTCGTGCAGGTTAATATAACCTCATTCCGCGTACCCTATTTTGAAGGGGTGTGATGCAAGCCAAAAATTCGAATTCTCTTTTAACAATACTTAATTTTTTTGCGTTTTTTAAATGAAAAGTAGATTCATGGATTCCCCAAGCTTATCTGATTCGCTGTGAACAACTTGTTCACTGTTTTTTTGTTTAGGGCTATTTACTTAATCCCAATATAAAATTAACCCAAAAATAATCTTCACTGGATTTTTGAAAAACAATATCATAGATGGTGATTTGACAATATAACGCCACACTTGAAACATAAGCTCTGCCAACTAGATTGGACCGAAGGGCTCATGTCATCCAATGACAGATCATGGTAATTAATATAGGATACAGTTTGAGGTATATGAATGGTAATTAAATTTAAAACCTACTTTAGTGTAAACTTTTTAAATAAGGAAATAATTTATAATGAAAGTGGAATTTGGGTGAAACAAAAATATAGACTGTGTGTAAATGCAAATGAAATAAATTGAAACAATACTTATGACGGAAAATATTTGATGTATTTATACAAGGGTAAAAACATAAATCTATCTGACAAAAGAAAATGATTCAATACATGAGATTACCTCATGTACAATTCACATAACATTGAATGTACTATACCTATCACGAAATACAGGTAGATCCCGTTATACGCGATACATATGTTCCGTGAAATTGCAGTGTATACCGAATTCGCTTCAAATGGGTTCCATTTAACATGTACAGAATAGAGTTTTATTCTCTAAGCATTAATTATTTTCCTGATATAATGTAAATAATTGCGTTATAGAAGTATAGGATTAGTAATACAACAGTTTTCTATTTTTTAGTCTTAAGCCTGTTTCACAATTTAATCGCCTGCATTTGCCTCAGCGAATCTGCACAGGATGGAATACTAGTGCTTCCGCTAGCAAACCGGGCGATTTAACAATTTTCTGTTTCCATTTCACAATTAATTTCACGGCCGCTTTAACTATCTCCTGATTGGTTCATTCTGAATCCGTTCATTCTACGTGCGGTTGGAAACTGTATCCCGAAGGAATAGTAAGCTGTCATAATACGCCCACGTGGATTTGTATATTTCTTCCGTAACTTTTCCCGATTTTTTGGATTTTTCAGCCTTTTTAAACTCTTTCATGAAAGTATCGCGAAGTTTTTAAATTTTTTGGTATCTCTATTTAAAAAAAAAAAAAATCATTAAATCTCGATTATAAAATATAACGAAATATCACGGGGAAGAATTTTTTTTCATACCTGATACGTTCAAAATTTCCGAGACTTGCTCCCACAATTTGGAAATCAATATATTGTTCTGATGCTCTTTCAGTTTTGTGTTCCAAATTGGAGGCCGTTCCTCCACAGCAGCGATAAGTTTTTCATTGAAAAGTTTTTTTATTGAGAGAACTGATTCGCTAAATTTCAGAACCTGTCTGAATTGAAAATTTCACCCGCAAAGCAGTTGTGAAGAGCAGTGCGGCCGATTTCCGCTAATTGTGAAACGACAGTATGTGCGGAAAATCTTCGCCTCGGTTGCGGTTTCCACATTCGCCTGTTTTTCGCCCGCAAACAGTAATTGTGAAACAGGCTTTAGAATAGTACTTTATTTTATTTTATAAAACTCAAGATACACTAAAATACTCAAAATACATATACACGTACAACAAAAAGAAGTGTCCACTTTATATTGCTTTGGGTTTATCAGTACTAGAAGATTCTGATGCTGTTTCCAACAGTCTCTTTCCTGTAATAGTGCTGGTGGAATCCCGAAGAGAGTTTGGAAGAGGAGCTCAGACTGGATGTTAAGGGATCGTTCGAACTGGCAGGATGTTTCGTTAAAGATTGCTTGATGGTCGGTTGTAATGTTTTCTTCATCTTAATCGAGGACCTCCAACTCTGTTTCTAACGAGTATGATTTTCGGGCCCTCTTTCTTCCTTTGGTAATAATGCTTTCTTTACGTTTTAAGACATTTTAAGTCCTACAACAATAAATCTTTTTGCAAACAGATTAGAAACTCAGCTGATCTTGTCCAAACTGATGTATAGCAACCGTATCATTCATAGATAGCCAGTGATGTGCTAAATGTGCACAAACACAGGGATAGGAACAAAACAAAATTCAAAAACTAATTCAACTCCTAACAAAAATAGAAGAGCTTTCGCATGTTGGCGATCGATGGTGCTACTAAATGAAAACCGCATATGTCCGAAATCGCGGATATCGAAATCGTGTATAACAGGATCTACCTGTATTCCCCACCTCAATATTGCGCTATCGGAAATGTTGATTGATTGCTCACTCCTAGAACTTGTTCAGTTGTCTGCATTGTAAGATTTGGAAAACAATAGCTTCTGTATCCAAGCGAAAGGATAACAATTTTAAAGTCAAGTTTTATATAGCGTATTCACTTTGTTTTGTTTCATAGAGAAGTGTAAGAAATTCAATTCATAAGGTAGTAGAAAGTTTCAAATTGTCCACGTCAAATACATACAAACACCTCTTGGTTAAAATGAGTGACAATGCCATTCCTTTAATCGGCATGCGGATTTAAAATTATCATTTACCAAATGACTTTTTTAATCTTACTGTTATTTATACAATCTATTTCAAGGTGTATTAATTTTGAAATTAATTTTATGATGCAACCTCAGTGAAGAAAGTTTTTAATGACCAGAATATTCGCCAAACACCCCTTTACAAAGTGGCTCCGACTTTTCGTAGTAGCACCTTCCTTTCTATCTCAAAAATAGATTAATCTGTTTCTAGAACCATCAGAGCTTTAGCTATTAGAGAAATATAGCAGAGTTAATCGATCATTCTCTCTGTGCAAGTGAGGTGTGGAATATTTCATGATCGGTATTGTACATTTCGGCAACAAAGTTGCCATCTTCAGTGATGAATAAACTCTGGGGGAAAGGGGAGATGAGGAAGTTTCATACAGGAAAATGAAGATGAGAATTCAAGACCAATTGTCCCAAAGTTTACTATGGTCAGGCATCAAGAAATTCAGTGCAACTCTGATAACTCGAAATTGAGGGAACCAAGAATTTTCTTCGAATTATCCGAGTTTTGAGTTATCCAATCTTGTCAAAACTTTAATTTTTTTTATAGAAATTCATGCAATGACAAATTAACAGAGTACTTATAAACAACGCTATATATTATAAAGATATTTTATTTTATTTTTACCTTATTAAAGCTTTTTATAATATTTCGTAAGTGTTGTCTGTTTAGACATGTTTGCAATATTTTTATTCACATGATTGTGAAAACGGTAATAAATGTTGAACATTTCATCAGGTGTTTCGCTTTTTTTTCCGCTGCCATTCGTTAACCATTTCGTCATTGACAGAATTTGCTTTGCCCGCTATCGTTCGAAAAACAAGTCCATGTCGCTGTTTGAACCGATCCAGCCACCCGTTTGAACAAATAAAAGTTTCATGATTTAACTGCTTCGCAAAACAATTTGCTTTCTCCTTCACTAATACACCGTTAATAGGAATGTTCATGGCTCTCACCTGGTGGACCCATTTCAGCAATGCTTCAAAAGTTGCTGTTCTCATTCTTTTCCTATTACGGCAAGTGGATGATTCCGCTAGCGATTTAATTTTGTCGGAATTTTTTAGGATTGTCGAAAGTGTGGATAATGGAATGCCGAAATCCTTCGCCACATCGCTTTTCTTCACATGAGGTTTTTCGGCCGTTTCCAAGATCTCTAGTTTCTTCTCGATTGTTAATGAATTGCATTTTCGTTTTGTTGATGCTATCTCAAGTCACGGTCACGGTATGTAAAGTACGTGCACATGTACTGTATCTCTAGGCGCATGTACTGGTCTCAAGTCTCAGGTACGTCTTAACGTGTACTGTGGGGTGAAATAGCGGTTAAATAACCGTTAAAACCATGGATGAGGTAAAACCCAACGCATCCCATCGCTTCAGCGCATGCACGTTTAGGGTGTTGATATACACGCGGCAAGGTCAACCGTATAGTACAGTGTACACTTACGCCAACAAAAAAAAAGTCCCTCAAATTCTTGAGAGAAACTCGTTTTGATTTTACAAAAGTTTCTAGAAAACTCTTTTAAAATTACATGTACAGTAATTTTACTGTAATTTTTAAAATGGTGTTATTCTGAAGAGCAATTAAAATGGATTTAAAATTTTTAAATCGTAAGTTGCTTTCACGTGACAACGGCCATGCGGTCATTGGCTATCGGCAATTCAATTTCGAATGATTTCAGGAATTTTAAATGAATAAAAATATTCTGAAGGGTATTAAAAGAGAATTATGGCAGTTTTATTTATACAGTAGAGTCAATTATTTATACAATTTTATGTAATAACAGTGTAGAGCCAATACAATAGAAGCTTTTAGAAGAAAAATTATTTCCAGTTAACCGGGTTTTTAATAAAAATCACTTTCAGTAAACGGGGTAAAAAAACATGTAATTCTTTGTCTAGGGGTTGGGACTCGAAATAAATTTCGAATTAAGCGGGATTTCAAGTAAACAGAGTTCGAGTTAAGTGGGTTCCACTGTATTAGTTTTTTGCAATGACTTTACGGCAGTTTTCACTTAGAAGACGGCAGATTTCAATAAGTTTAGCGCAATTTTCAATTAGATTAAGGCAGTTTTCATTCATTTAAGGCATTTTGCATTTAGAAGACTGCAGTTTTCAATAACTTTAGCGCAATTTTCATTTAGATTAAGGCAATTTTCATTATTATTATGGCAAATATATGTACGAAGAAAATTAATTTGCTTTAAAAAGGAAAATAAAAAAGTACGCAAGTATTTCTTGAAAATTCCTGTGTTAAAAACAATGATGGAAGAAGGTGCTAGCAAGGCACTTTAACAAAGCACTGTAGAAATTATGTTATAGCAGTGCTGCAATAAATATACAGGGGGGTGATTCAAAATGATGTCCGGCATTTCAAAATTTTACTATGCATTTATTTTATACAATAATTAACCAGACCGGGTATTTTAACGGTTTCTGGTTCGAATTGAAGGGATTCTGAGAAATTCCTTTAATTCAACCATGACCTCCTTTTCGTTTTACCACAGTTATTGAATGAGATAACTGTGATGTTTTACTGGTGATATGTAATTTCCGATAATACAGGAGGTAATGGAAAATTTTGAAAAATACTGTCATTTTTTTCTCACGGCAGCTTTACGTATTTTAAATTTAACCGTTTACGTAATGCTTGCTTGTGCGAGGCGTAGTGGGTGAATTTGCTCTTATTGTACAGTGCTGTTACATGCCGACTTTTCATAAGTGTTTACTGTATTATCGTATTTTTTGGTAATACATTAGTATTATACGTACTGTAAAAAGTAAACACGTCGATTAATTAGTATATTCTTTGCCTTAATGTTTAAGAAAACTACCGTTTTCTAAATGAAAACTACCTTAATCCATGTGAAATCTGCCTTTATCTAAATGAAAATTGCCTTAATCTAAATGAAAACTGCCGTAAAGTCATTGCAAAAAGCTTTAATAGACGTTGGAAGGAACACATCGCAAACATCAAATACGCTAGAGTGGAAAAATCAGCTGTCACCAAACATGCCATTGAATACCGCCACAAATTTATTAAAGAAGATTTGAAGATGATTTACTCCATTCAAACAATAGATCCATTTGAAAGTTAACAAATACAAAAACATACCTGCCAACTTGTACGATTTTTCCGTACAATGTACGAATTTTGATGTAATTGTACGGACAGATTTATAAAAGTACGAATTTTGAAAATGGCTAACAAAAAAGGCTAAGACACTGGGAAAACTGTCGTGAAATAAAACAAAGTTCACTAGTGGTTTCTGAAAATTGCCACTGAATAATATACCTACAGCATAAATCATACATCGAATCAAAGTGCTTGCGGATGTGTTACTGTGCAGTTGCTTTTACGCTACTCCACTGTTGATTGGAATTGGAGGATCTTGACGAGCTACTCGCCCAGTATCCATTATCCCATACATGTTCAATAGGCGACAACATGTAAGCCAGAGAAGAAAAGGTATCTGCCATCATACCCATGCCATTGGTAGACATTGTCCTGCTGGAATGGTGCGACTATAGCTTTCCTGATGTGGGAATTGTTGTTGAGAGTAACTGCAGTAAGTAAAGTAGCTGAGGCATGACTATAACTTTCCTTCATGGTGTTGTAGTGTACCAAACACTCCCAGGAGTTTCCGTACGTCATAAGGAGACTTTATTGGGAATTCGCATTTCAATTGTGTGTTGTAACAAACACGTGATAATAATTTGCATCCGTATATTGTCATGCACTTTAGTATTCTAGTCAGTAAAATTGGATTATAGAGTACACCGATTCGGCTTCATTCCTTTGGTGAACTCATTTTTGACCAAAAGCATGATAACTATTCAAATTTGCTAGTTCGGTGATGTTCTTTACGCGCCACTTTTTCACCTAGTGGTCAGAATTTGAACTAATTTATTTTATTGGAAAAATCGCTGCCCCATGATTTATACAGGGTGATTTACATCGAATGTAAAATACTTAATGGGGGTATTATAGAGGTTAAGATAAACACAAAACGTCCTATGAACATGGGTCCGAATTTGAACGATAACTTGAGATATGAACAGAAATAAAAATGC
>JAHWFO010073230.1:0-11009 GCA_023313115.1 Rhysida immarginata
ATGTCGCAAATAGTAATTTGTATCATTCGATGTGATCCCCAAGAGCGTTCACAAAATAAACTATTTGGGAACGTAGGCATTTTGGAGCTTTTCTTTAATCTCATCAATATCTAAGAAATGAAGTTAGCATTTTTCTCCATTAGCAATCTTAATTTGAAAAATTAGATCAAGAAATTTTCGTGCCCATCTCTTCATTTGACCCTTTCCTTTCACTTCTGATAGCGCAGATGCAATTTCCGATGGGTATTATTCCTATGGCTTTAGGAACGCCAAAGGGCTCATAATGCTTTCTTGAAAAGGTACGTTGTTAATGGTATAAGCTACTGACATTGGCATAATTAACTGCACAGCACCTGATCAATTATATCTGCTTGCGATCGACTGTATCGTCCAGGGTTGAAATGAGCTCCCGGGATGGATCTCGGAGGTGGGAGAGCGAAATGGGCTCACGAACATCTGTCACTTGGGCTTTTCAAATAGTTTTGAGTCCTGCGGCTGTAATCCCATCTGCCGTCTTATCCTTCGACCATCTCCGTCGAAATTTTTATATTCGGATAAAACGCGCTTCTAGGCAAAATTTAACGACGGAAATCAAGAGTGATATGATAAAAACATAATAAAAAATGCATTAAAATTTTTTTGCCTTTATTAGATACAAACTTTAAACTAAGGAGCTGAACTAAAACTAAATGTTCTCTAGATAAAATGTTCTTTAGATAAAAATCGTTCTAATGAATACATGGTCTCTCGCCTTCGTGCTTTTCCCGTTTGTGAACGATTGATTTGCACATACGACTTTAAAACAAGGAAAATTTTTGATTAAAATAAGTTAACAATAATTTCTTTAGATTGGGATACTAGTAAGTAGTCAAACAAGTTAAAAATATAATTATAGAAAAATAAAAGAACCAGATAATGCAATATGGTTCTTTTATTCTTCTATTATTATCCCCTGCTATATTGACCATCATCCCTTTATTAGTAAAATTACATTGAAAACCTCAACAGAGGATGATGCAAAATTATAATAGAAAAAAATTATTGACCGTTTCATTTTTAACAATTAACATAAAATATGTTGTAAATATTTTCTTATAAAAATGTATACTTATATTAAGTAAATGAACAGGACCCACGCGCAATTTGCGCGGTAATTAGTTTTATGAAATTCAACTCATTAAAATTGTTTCGTTTGATGAACAGACATTTTCTCCGTTTTGTGATTGAATGGTGATAAAAATTGTTGCTCAGGCAACAATGGTCAGGTGGCTTTTCAGTTCCGGCGTGTGCTTTACGTGAGCGCCAACAGTGCTTAAACGTGCAACAACAATGCAAAACTGTTTCCGTGACGAACTCATTTGTTCTCATTTATTAAGTAGCGGAAGAATGGAGCTACTTATTGTTTTCACAGTGTCCGTCTATCTGTGCGTCCGTCCGTCCTCTTCATAATTTGCGCTTTTTTTTGAGGTAGAAGGTTGAAATTCGGAATGTAGCGTACTATGGGCATGTGCACCTTCACTATTTAGTTTGGTTTTGATTGGCCCACTGGGGTCGGAGTTTCGGGGTCGGAAAATAGAGGGGACCAAAAGGTCTACGCGTATTTATGCATATAAAGGAGTGAAATTCAGTATGCAGGTTCCTCTAAGCAAGATCAACATCACTGTAAAGTTTCGGCCAAATTACGAAATTTAATGTGCACAGTGTGATATGGTTTACAAAGGTCAGACGCGTCGAAGCATAGAAACCAGATACAAGGATCACCTAAGACATAGAAAATTTGGAAGAAGTAACTTGTCCGCAGTTGCCAAACACTCCATCGACACCGGCCATGATTTTCATAATGTTAAACTGATAAAATCAATAAATAAAAGACACCTGTTGGATGCGTTCGAAAGCATTGCGATCCAGCGTACAGACAAAAATACGCTACTTAACTTAGATATGGGTCCGATTATCGATTCACCTTTAATCAAGTGGTTGACCCAAACAACCAATCAAAAGAATTGACTTTTTTCGTGTCTTTCTTTTTTGAATTCTGATTGGTTGTAGTTCCTTATATATATACTCATATTTTCCAAGACTCAGGTAGTTCTCTCGTTTGTCTTCGAGGTGCTCCTGGACTGCTGAATGATGGTAGCAATTGCTTCCGAAAAGTACTTCCAGAATCAGGTTGTATTTATCCTATTTCTTAGTGTTGTTGTGGTTAAAGAGTTTTTTATTAATATTAAGATTCACATTTATCAGTGTATTCAGTATTTCAATAATCCTAGATCTCCTGAGAATTAAGTAGAACATGGGATCTAGGGATTTAATTGACACTTCAAATGCGTTTTTCTCAGAATCAAGTGATTGTGGCCCTTATTGCACTGAGCCCTTTGTTTGCGATTTTTCGTACGAAAATTAAAATAATACGAAAACGAAAAATAAATACGACATTTAAAATCTTTTCGTTTAACATGGATTTTTCGTTTTCGTCTATCCTCTTTAGAAACGGAATTTTCCAAGATTTCCATAGGGAATTTCGCATGGAATTTTCCTATGACGAAACGAGTGCGCATTTATTTGGACGCCGGACTCCTTAGCTCCGTCGAAGAACAGCTTGAACCTACAATGCATACCGACAGCAAAATAACCCTATTAAAAAACAGGAAATACTTAATGCAGTAGTTTAAGCAAAATGTTGATAAAATGCATATTCTAAAATGTTGATAACTAACTTTCGAATCGACTGGAAGAGCCCATTTTTGAACAGTTCTGCTCCACAGTCACGAATTCCTAAGTTATATGTCATATCTTCCTCCTGAAAAAGCATGACTCACTGTCAACCTAGGAGTTGGAGGGCTTGCTATAAGTCAATAGCTATCACCTGATACACATCAGGCTGTTCTTTTTCCAGAGTAGTAAGTTCTTTGATTCTATCTTGTCCAGCTTTAGCCTTCCTTAAATGCAGTACGTTTTCCATCTCGCTGTAGCTCTTCTTCTTCCAAAGTGTTCAGTTTAACTTCAACTTAATCATTGCATCATATTATACCTCTACAATCAGCCTTTACCTACTGTTCACCATCTTTGATCTGTTGAATTACCAGGTATGTAAATATGAAACCGGAATTTTTTATAGTAAATACACGTTTATTGTATGAAAATGATAAAAAACATTTTATTCGAAGTACTACCCATCGCTGGCTATACATTTTTTTCCATTGTCTGACAATTTGTGGATGACACAACAAAAAACTGTTGCTCTTTTGAGGCAAACCAGTCATCGAGCCATTTTCGTACATTTTCGTAAGAAGTGAAGCGCTGCTTAGCAGGTGCGTGTCCTATCGATGCAACTAAGTAGTAATCGGACGGAGCCAAGTCTGATGAGTAAGCCGCATGCGAAAGTATTTCCCAACTGAAAGCCTCAGTCGTTTCCTTGACCAATTTTTCTGTGTGTGATCGTGCATTATCACGAAGCAAGATCACTTTGTGTTGCCTTTTTTGATATTCTAGTCGTTTTTGACGCAAAGCTTGATTCAAATCGTTCGTTTGTTGTCGGTAGCGTTCAGTATTAACAGTTTCGCCAGGTTTCAACAGCTCTTTGTTGTCTTCAAACTTTTTCGGTGGTCTTTCACGTTCTTCATTTCTCACGTCAAAATCGCCACTTTTGAATTTTTAAACCACTCAAAACACTGTAATTTACCAAGAGCGTGCTCACCGTAAGCTTCGACAAGCATTCGCTGCGATTCTGCAGCAGTTTTATTCAAATGTTAACAGAAAATCAGTGCTGTCCACAAATCGTATTTCCAGGCACAAAATTCGACATGTTCAACGCTATTACAAACTATGTTGTTGTATGAAACTTGTATTGTTGTGAGTTGAAAATCTTTGTCAGAGGTCAGACCACGAAAACGGCGCCAATGACGCGGTTTAACGATAAGTACATTGACAGGTTGGGCCATCTATGGGCAAATTCCGGTTTCATATTTACAGACCTGTACATGTCTCACTCTTTTAGCTGTTATTCCATGGAGTGACAAAAACATTTTTTTTTTGCATACGACAACATCAATCTCATTCACTCTGGCATGATATTGGAAAGAACAGGATCGACGAGATTTCTTCCCTTTAGCAACGTAAATGAAAAAAAAGCAAATTAAGTCCAATAAGTCCAACTTGTAAAAAAAAAATTAATTTTGATTTATTACGTTCTTTTTTTCTCCATGAGCTTTATGCATCCCATTAAATAAGAGTTTTGGACTTGGTAATCTCCTCTGCCCCAGAAAAAATGAAATATATTTTCTTCCTCTCTCTGGAGATTGACCATGCACTTCATTTTACAGTAACACTGTTTCCCCATTTTTCGTCCATCATGCTGAATCCTTTTCTGAGACTGGTAAGGACTTCCCCTGTTTCGCCTCATTTTAGATTTTACGTAATGGTGGCTTCCACTGGCTTACATTTTTCTTTCTTTTACATGATGGTGGCTTCTTAGTAGGTGACAAATCAAAAGGCCTTGAAGTTGAATCCTGTAATGAAAGAGCGGGAATTTGTTTTAGATTTTTTTGTGCAATAAGGGCCTATCCCACAGTGAAAAAACTAAACTAGCATTTCTCCACCTTTTCGTGAGTGGATTAATAAGAAACTGAATTAGCAAGTAGGATAGACATTACTGTGCATCAGAAAGAAAGAAAATAAACTACAGTATGGAATAAAGAGAAATATCATTGAGTTATGAAAACAGAACAATTTTTGGACAAAAAGGGTCTAAGCCACATTTTGACCTTTCTATATATATAAAGAAGGATTTTGTTTGTAGGTATGTGGGTGGGTTTGTGGATTTGCTTCTTATACAAATCTACAGTTTTATTCCGATATTGATGAATTTTGCATACTTGACCTTCAAAGCATGAGGAAGGTCATTGTGTACCTCAGATTTCGAAAAAATAATAATTATTGATAAAAAATCGATATTCATGGTTTTGGCAAGGCATATTAATGAGAAATATCTCATGACCAACAATGCAAGGCAAAGTTTGTGCAACAAAGCTTATCAACAATGGTATCAACACGCAATTAACAAACACTTTGCACGGACCAACAATATACAGGGTGAATACAAAAGTCTGAACCCCCCTTTTATTTTTTGAACCGAAGCAGATATGTCAATTTTGATGAATCCAATGAATAGGAAGTTGTGGGTGGCCTATCCCATGGTGCACTTTTCATCATCCCAAATATGCAAATTAGGACACATTCAAAATTTATCTCAAAAACCGTAAGGGATAGAGAAAAAAACTCAATTGCAAACTTGTTCAGCATAAAAAAACAAACAAAACAAAAAAAAATCATCCAAATCGGACCAACCAATCACCCACAATCACGTGGTGAACTGTTTGTAGCTTACAAACAGTCACTGCACAAGGAAAATTGAATGTTGATATTTCCACCATGTAAAGCATGCAAATCAAAAAATTAACCTAAATTACCATACTCACATTCACTTTCATGCGGAAAAGCAAATAAAAGGCATATTTGGCGTCAGTTAGGTTCCGTGCCCAATTGTGTTATGGTGATTGTGGCGTCAGTTCACCGCGTGATTGCGGGTGATTGCTTGGTCCGATTTGGATGATTTTTTTTGTTTTGTTTGTTTTTTTATGCTGAACAAGTTTGCAATTAGTTTTTTTTCTCTGTCCCTTACGGTTTTTGAGATAAATTTTGAATGTGTCCTAATTTGCATATTTGGGATGATGAAAAGTGACCATGGGATAGGCCACCCACAACTTCATATTCATTGGATTCATCAAAATTGACATATCTGCTTCGGTTCAAAAAATTAAAGGGGGGTTCAGACTTTTGTATTCACCCTGTACAGTAAAACCCCATTACAACGTACCTCACTTTAACGTACATTTATTATTGGATATAGATGTTATCACTCGATTGTGAGAGTAAAGGAGGGGAGGTGTTGTGACAGGAAGAGACTGTCTTTTTAGAATTTGTTTAATTTACACAGAAATTGGTCTTTGAATTCATCGGTGGGATGAATTATTTGATTAAGTTAGAGATAATTTGTATCATGGAGTGAATACAGGATTTATAGCTATCATGCTAACTTGATTTTGCCTTGTTTGATCTTTATAAAATGAGAAGAGGGAAGGGAGACCGGATGCGTCTTTCATATAAAAAGAATCGTAGGAAACAGAAAGTTATGAGTTCTGCTAAGATGATGGCAAGGGGGAAGCTGTGTGCTCTCTCCTCTTAGAGTGGAAACGTTTCAAGGCTTAATGGAAATTTGAGGGTGGGCTACGTTGATGGAAAAGGCTTCTGTGCTGAATTCGCAGATAGTTAACAAACCAAATAGCTTCTCCTTTCAAATTTAGAGTGTGCAGGCTCATCAACAAAGAGAAATCTGGGTAAACCCCTTGTTAAGGGTGGCATCTCTTCCGAAACCTCAATTTGACTTTCTAATTTATCCAACATGAAACCGAAAATTCACAATTATCTTTGAAGGAGGGGATGTCCGCATCAATCTGGTTGACCTTAATCAAATTCGTTATGTTTTGTTCTTCATTTTGTCCTCTTTGTTTTTATTGAAATGCAAATCGTTTACGGCTTGCAAGGAGTGAGGACTGTTCTTTAAGTGTTTGCAAATGTAACCTGGATGTAATCAGCATATGGTAGAATCATTATAGGAAATTAGAAATTGGAAATTGGAACCTCAATATTCTTCAGAGCGAATTGAAGCAAGAGACGGAATTTTCTTCGAGTGATTGGCATGGTGAAGAACCTGACGTTGAGAAAGGAAGACAACTTCGCATTTGAAATCTTCTGTTGAACTTAGTGGGAACACTTTGAGATCTTCAGTGGACTCACTCACTAATCGATCAGGATCAATTCAAAGTGTATTTTTTTGTGCTTCAGTGTGATAAGTGAAATATTTTATGGCCTATTTAAAATAAAAAGTGTTTTGTGCTCAAGTTTGGATTAAAAGTGATCACAAGTCTGCAGGTGTCTGAATCTACATAATTGTAAGTAGAAAAGAACCTTTTGATATATAAAATTCCTTGACAATGGTTATAATGGCATCCTACTTGTAAGGTGGTACAATCAGGGACAAAAGGTTACGTTTCAACCTATAACAGGCCCTAAATTTGGTCGACTTATGATGTAACAATGTATGACGTTTCAGTTGTTTGGTTCACTTTCTACACGGTCTATAGAAGTAAATGGTCGTTCAACTCCCGTCATTATCCATTGTTAAGGGAAGCTCGGGAATTCAGATCACGCTAGGAGCCGCATAGTCGCAATGGATTTTCTGCGCTCTATGCGGCACCTAGCGTGATCTGAATTTCCTAACTTGTAAAGTTATTTTATTTATTTAGTTGATGCCCAAAATTAATAGTGAGCTATGTAATGCATTCAGTAGTTGGATTGTCATTATTTCTTATTATTGTTATTATTTCTTTAAGATTATGTAGAATACATTAATTTCGGCAGTATTATGCCAATAATTCCGGCTGCATTGAAACTGAAAATGAAACTAAAATTTCTAGCTCACGATAGGGCGGCGCTGCATGCGTTTTTAGTCCGATTGTACATGCAGCGCCATTTTTCAATTGAGTTACCCCCCTATCGGGAGCTAGAAACTTTAGCTTCATTTTTCAGTGGAGTTGGATGACCATCTACTATCTAAAGACTATGCTTTCTACAAGGTGTTGATACAGGCCCTGAAAATCAAAAGTCACCTATCCATCTTAATCTAACCAACAATGTATCCTTCATTGTTCCCATCTTAGATTTTAATAATCAGTACTGTTTCGTTTGTTGGAAACAATGATCAGATGATTTTTGAATTTCAGGGCCTGTCTTTCTAGCTGGCCTTGGTAGTAGCTATATCTACAGGATCTTTATAATTAAAGTTCCATTTTGACATAGCCATAAAAAAAACTACTAGACCAAAAGCTATAATACTTGGTAATATTATACAAGAGAGCACGGGAAGTTCATATTCACCAAAAAAAATTAGTTCAAAAGGTCACCACCAGCATGGAATGGCTCTCTATGCAATATTCGTATACGAAATTAGACACAAAGACACAGGTTAACAAATCTTTAATCGTTACTAAAATTAGTTACATGTTGAATGTGGCCTCCACCATTTACTGAAAGCAGGTTACACCGGATTGCTGTGTCTAATTTCGTATAAGAATATTGCATAGAGCGCCATTCCATGCTGGTGGTGACCTTTTGAACTAATTTTCTTTTTGGTGGGTATGAACTTCCTGTGCCCTTTTATATAATGAGAAAGTTCAAACTGATTTTCTACGCTCCCTTCTTCATTTATCAAATCTTCACTTTTTTAATGAAAATTTATATTCTACAAACTCTTACCTCAGAGATCACTTTCATTGTGAAACGCTACTTAACAGGCGTATTTATCTCGACGCCTGCTGCTTATTCAAATTATATAATCATATAATCTATTCTGTTAGATTTCTCGAGTTCATAAAACTACGCATTCCCAAACTAAACTCAAGAAACACTGATATATTTTATTTACCACTGACTAAGAAATGTATTACAAGCAATCTCCCTTTCAATCGATTATGTAAATTAGACAATATATTCTCAAATTTAATTGATATTAACTTTTTAAATTATAATGAATTTAAAGTTATAATTTATGAACATGTAAACTCTTTTTGATATTACTGATGCTCATTTTTTGTTTTGATGTTTCAATTTTTGTTCTTATATTTGATTTTTGGTGTTTTCAATTGTTTGTTCTTATTTTTGTTTTCCTGTAAGCTGTCATTGGGCATTTCTAGCCTGTTGCTTGCAATAAATAAATAAATAAATAAATAATATTACCAAGTATTATAGCTTTTGGTCCAGTAGTTTTTTTTATGGCCATGTCAAAATGGAACTTAAATTATAAAGACCCTGTATTATCATTTTAAGAAACGCGCTAAAATAATTTTAAAAAATCAAATTAAAACCTAAGTAATTTTAGCTATTCTAAATTATGAAATTCATTACATTATGTCTATGATTCTATTTTTTAAAATTTAATAAAGAAGATAAAAATCCAAATAAAAAATTTTGAAATTGATTAACGAAATTTTTCAAAATAAGTCAATTTAAGTTTTTTTTATTTTATGATATTCATTACATAGACTTGTCTTTAACTTACAGTTTATATATGTTTGACATTGTTAGGCGCAGAATATGGTTAACAGCCTGTGGAAAAGCGATCTGCTTAAAAGTTTTGAAAAATCAGTAAAACTTACGTAGTATATGCAAGCACATTTCACAAATGAACAGTTTTATAACACCAGCAGGAGAAGCTTGTAACAAGTTGATATTCGAGACTTCTGTAGTGATTACATTTTCACTGTTCGTACTTCTTTCTGATCGATTGTTTGCTTTTTATAAATTTGTGCATGTAAGATTCATTACCATTTGTATATTTCACATAGTTCACTTTTATTATCTTTAGATTCTGATATGGTAATTATAAAATACACAATAGGAATTATGTGGACATTTCTGCATGATAAATGCACATAAGCTAATATTTATAAAATTCATTTAGCAATTTAAGTTATACCCGAAATAGATGAGTTTGTGTATTTGTGAAAATTATTTTCAACACAAAATAAAATTGCTTGAAATTTAAAATGTTTTTTGCGATTTCTATTTAAATATAAGATTTCCAGAATATAATTTTAAAATTTAAAACATAAATAAAAAACAAAAATATGTTAAACTGAAAAAAACTTTGTACGCTGTACAACGAAATTTCGACTGGGCGTTTCCAGTTAGATTTCCAGTTTCAATTGGACACGCCCAGTCAAACTTTTGCAGAACAGCTTTTACTGTGACGTCAATAATGCCTTGCCTCGTTGTTACTACTTGCGTCATTCATGCATGGCCTGAATGTTTCAGTGAAGAAGTTCAGAGGGCGCCTATTAACAACATATTACATATTTTCCATGGGAAAATCATGAAATGGCATGTCTCTATTGAAGATCTCTGATCTCACCTCATCAAATATATGTCACATAAATAAGAAGGGGTTTTAACCATTCGAAGGGACCATACTTCCTAACCCCAAATTTTATTGCATTTCACATCGTGCTTTTTAATGATAATATCGCAGTACATTTCCCTAAAATGATTTTCCTTATTCAAATTACTGAATGATATACGTTCAATAATGTCAATCGCATGTTTTTTTCTATAAACTCGTGAGAGATGATTTCTGGAAATAAAGATTCATTCTACACTACTGTTTATAAAAATCGCAACACCCTGATGGAATAGCCCAATCTGCATTAAATTTGGAGCATTTGCATATCATGGGCCAGAAAAGAAACCATTAGATTTTCAGGTCAATACAATGAAACCACCGTGGGATGCAATTACAGCCTCTAAACGTCGTGGCATTGAGTCAAACAAGCTCTGAATAAGGGCCTGGGGAATGTCCTGCCATGCTTTGTCTACACGGGTATACAGTTCATCCACAGTTGCTGCTGCAGGAGTCTGACGAGCCAACCGATGAGCAACCCTGTCCCACACATGTTCGATTGGGGACATGTCTGGTGAACGAGCAGGCCAGGGGAACAAGGACGTCTGATGTGCTTGGAAAAAGGCGAGGACATTTCTGGCCACATGCGGTCGGGCATTGTCCTGTTGGAATACAGCGCCTGGAAGGTTCTGCAGGCAGGGGATGACCTCGGGTTGCACAACTTCCCTGATGTACCGGTCACTGTTCAGATTGCCATGGATTCTGATCAGACGGGAACGGCCATGGTAACTGATTGCACCCCACACCATCACCCCTGGCGTTTGTCCTGAATGACGCTGCAGGATGCATTCTGTAAGGTCGCGCTCGCCACGATGTTTTCTGACTCGTATCCTGCCGTCATGGTGTTACAAGTTAAACCTTGACTCATCCGAAAACACAACTTGTTGCCATTCAGCTTGCCACTGTTGGTGTTGATGGGCCCATTGCAACCTGAGGC
>JAHWFO010073240.1:0-10076 GCA_023313115.1 Rhysida immarginata
GGGATTGATGCTGCGAGGCGCCGCCGTCGTCATCTCCTTATGCTCCATGAAATCCTCCGACTCCTCCGAAATTCCACCCCTATGGAGGAGTTTGCGACCGATATCCGTCAGGTGAAGAGCGAAATCAATGCTCTGATGATCCGAAAAGCATCTGGCGCAGCGCTCAGAGCCAAACTCACCTGGGCTGCTGACGTCAGAAATATGTCATCGGCCGCATTCGCTGAGGAGAGTCGACGAGCCAACGTCAAGAAATGTCGCCGCTTGGTTGTGGAAGGTAGGGAAGTGGATGCTGATTCTGACATCTTATCAGCATTCCACTCCCACTTTTCATCTGTCTTTAGCAACCCAATCTTCCTATCAGATGCCACGGACAATTGGATTGAGTCACTACGACCTTTTTCAGAGGATTCTGATGCCTTCATTACACGTCCCTTCACCGAAGACGAAGTCAAGAAGTTCCTGTCAGCGGACGGCCGTCATCAGTCTAGCCCGGGTATGGATGGCATTCCATACTCCTTCTACAATGCGACATGGAAACTTCTTGGCCCTTTCTTGGTTCAAGTGCTGAATTCGATCATCAGAGATCCGTCCTCCATCACAGCAGAGTTCACTGTGGGGAAAATCGTCCTGCTCCCCAAGGTGCCGAATCCTGAGCTCGTCACCCAGCGGAGGCCTATAACCCTTCTTAACACGGATTATAAGGTCTTCACTGGTGTCTTCCAATCAAGACTCAAAATTTACGCCGACGAGTTCATCAACCCCGGACAATCCTGCTCTATTCCATCTCGCAGGATGTCGGACAATTTAATCACCATTCGGTGCGTGATGGAGGAAGCCTGTGCACGCCATCAAACTCTTGCTGTGTTAAGCCTTGACCAAGAGAAGGCTTTTGACAAAGTGAACCACTTGTTTCTCTTCAAAGTGTTCCGTCATCTTCGTCTTCGGGCTTTCGCTACGATGATCTCCGCTCTCTACGATTCGGCCAGATCATGCGTGGCGATTAATGGTTCCACATCTTCCACCTTCGAACTCTTAAAAGGTGTCAGGCAAGGGTGTCCATTATCCCCCCTCCTGTACATTTTTTACCTGGAACCATTATTACAGTTTTTGAATCGCCACCAAGATGTTCGAGGATATGATCTGCCAGCCCATCGATTAACATCAGGACGCTGGCTTATGCAGATGATTGGTTGGTTGGTTGGTTGGAATTTTAGGGCGTCGGCTGCTATGGCCATTTTGCGCCCGACAGAAAGTTTAAAAACCAGTTTATGAACCCCATAAAAAAAGAAATTAGATGAAAAACATTCATAAAAACGTGAATGATAAAGATTAAAAAACAATAAAAAATAAGTCTATGAGGATTTTAGAATCACTAATAAATTTAAAAACAGACTTTTTCCCATGGTTCTCCCATAATATGACATATCAATATAGGGCAGTGTAAATCATTAGTGTGTAAAGGGCACTAAATAAAATAAAGTAAAGTAAAACATTCGCTTAATGGTCGGATATATACAATGCAAAAACAATAAAAGGATGACTAAATGAATTTAAAAACATGAATAATTTTTAAAAATAGAAAAACTTTTTTAAAAATCATAGGGTTGTTCCCCAATAAAAAATCTAGTGAATAATTCAGCCCTAATGAGCGTCGTAAATTAGTGTGTAAAGGGCACTGTATAAGAATATGTTTAATAGTCAGCCTTGCTCCACAGGAGCACAATGGAGCTGGGTCCTTTCTTAATAAATAGCCGTGAGTAAGACGACTGTGTCCAATCCTAAGCCGAGTAAGAACAACATCTTCTCGCCTGTTTGTTAGACAAGGTATGGACCACGGTGTGATGGCACGCTTTATTTCATACAATTTATTCGCTGGGTTAAGAGGCCAAGATTCCTGCCAAGAAGATAAGAGTTTCTTGTAGATGACCGGGAACAAATGTTCGGGGATTGAAAGTAAGTCCGAGATAGGTAAGTCTGTAATAGCGTCTTTTGCCGCCTTGTCGACCCGTTCATTTTGCTGGATACCCATATGGCTAGGGATCCAAACAAAATAAATTTTGGTACCTTGGATATCCAGGTAATAAAGATATTCCTGGATTCTTATAACAAAAGGGTTGTCTGTATTGAATGACTCCAAGGATTGCAAGGCGCTCAGGGAATCTGAGAAAATCCAAAAGTTGGAATTTGGATAATTAAAAGAGAACTCTAACGCTCTGGCTATGGCTAACAATTCCGCAGAGAAAATGGAAAATTCGTTTGGCACATGGTAGGAAAATACCAAATTATCAATAAGGAACGCACAGCCAACTCCGTCCTCTGATTTGGATCCATCTGTGTAAATGTGGAAACCATCAGGGAGGGATTCTAAAAAATTCCTAAAAAGTGCCTTAATTTCAGCTTCCATAAAATTAGATTTTTTCCCAGCAAACAAGTGGTAATTTATATCTGGTTGGGGGAGAATCCACTGGGGAACATCTCTGACCTCTCGGCTATGCATGACCGGAAATGAAAGGTTCAGGCTCTCCAAAAGATTTTTGAGTATATTGTTTATGCTTCTAAAGGTAGGAGGGGGAGGAATACTAAGTTTATCATATAAACAGGCAAAAGCTGGGTGCAGACTTTCACCATATATACGAAGAGCATATTTAAGGAGGAGTTTGGCTCTTCTAAACCATAATGGGGGCTCAGAAGTCTCCACATAAAGGCTCTCTACCGGACTTGTACGGAAAGCTCCTGTGGCAATTCTTATGCCTAGATTATGAATGGGATCTAACAGCTTCAAGGTGCTCTTTGAAGCAGTGGCATATACAATGCTTCCATAGTCTAGTTTAGATCTAACTAGGGAGCCGTATAAAAATAAGAGCATCTTCCTATCAGCGCCCCATTTGGTAGCGGAAATAGAGCGCAAAACATTCATGGCTTGTAAGCATCTCGCTTTTAAATTACGAAGATGTGGGAGCCATGATAGTTTCCTATCAAAAGTCAGACCCAAGAATTTGTGGGAGTCCACCACTGAGATCAGGGATCCATAAAGAGTTAGATCCGGGTCTGGATGGAGGCCTCTTAAAAAGCAAAAGTGGACGGCCCTTGTTTTTTGGGGTGAAAATTTGAAGCCTACTCCGTTGCTCCAGGTAACAAGCTTGTTGATGGCCATTTGCAGTTGACGCTCAACGGAAAACATTGAGGACCCTCGACAGTAAATGGCGATATCATCGACGTACAGGGAGTAGTTCACAGTAGATGGAAGTTGTGAACAAGCCTCATTCATGGCAATGAGGAAAAGAAATGGACTCAGCACACTTCCCTGTGGGACACCATTATCCTGCGTAAAAGGGTCTGAGATCGTTGACCCAACGCGAACTCGGAATGTTCTGCTCGCCATGAAATTACACAGGAAAGAGGGAAGGTGTCCTATAAGGCCATACTTCCGCAAAAGTATTGCTATTCCATGCCTCCAAGTTGTATCATAGGCTTTTTCCAGATCGAAGAACACCCCTACAACATGTTGTTTATATCTCTGTGCAAAATGAATCTCATGCTCCAACCGAAGAAGGTGATCAACAGTTGAGCGGGATTTGCGGAAACCGCACTGAAATCTGGACAACAGGTGGTTTTTTTCCAGATACCACATAAGTCGGACAGAGACCATCCTTTCCAGGACTTTGCACATGCAACTAGTTAGTGCTATTGGTCGATAGTTTGAAGGACAAGAGTGGTCTTTATTTGGTTTTGGAATAGCAATAACAATTGCTTCTCTCCACAAATTTGGGATCTCTCCTAATGACCAAACGTAGTTAAATAACGAGAGAAGGTGAGCATAAGCTTCCCTCGGTAAATGCTTCAAGAAAGCATATAAGATTCCATCTGGGCCTGGCGCAGAATCACTGGAGCAACGAAGGGCATAATGCAGTTCCCGTAATGTAAACGGGAGATTATATTTTTCGAGGTTTCGGGATTTGAAATTTATAGCATGCGATTCTTCGATACGTTTTTGTCTTTGAAAGGAGGCTGAGTAATGTTTTATCTGTGAAACCTCAGCAAATGTCCTTCCGAGGATATTAGCTACCTCCTTTGGGTCAAAGTATGTATGACCATTTTCGATGAGAGAAGGGAGTTTATCCGGGAGTCTTTTCCTATTTATTTTCCTAATCATGTTCCATACTGTTTGAAGAGGAGTGTTTTTATTAATGGAGGAGATATAATCTCTCCAACAGAGTTTCTTATTATTGGAAATGATTAGTTTACAACTGGCCCTTTTTTTCTTATAAGTAATAAGATTCTCAAGAGTGGGTTGTGCGTTAAAAATGCGGAGAGCTCGCTTACGTTCTCGAACCGCTAGGGCACATTCTTTATTCCACCATGGCACTGGAATTTTCGTGGAAGACGATCTACACTTAGGAATGGATTGTTCCGCCGCATAGAGGATGCGGGAAGTGAAATCCTCTGTAGCCTCATCTACAGATGGAAGGGGTGTTTTATTCTCAAACTGTAGATGGGATTGGAAGACCTGCCAGTCTGCTTTATCCAATTTCCAACGTGGTAAAGGGTTGGAAAAAGAAGAAGAACTCAGAGATATACTAATCGGGAAATGATCACTACCATGTAAATCTGAGAATACGCTCCAGGCTAAGTTAGGTGTAAAAGATGAAGAGGATATAGAGAGATCAATGCATGACAGAGAGCCATTGGCTGAGTGGAGGAATGTTGGAGAGCCATTGTTTAACAAATTGACGTTAAAAGCATTCAAAGCTTTCTCTATCATATATCCTCTCTCAGAGAGCTTTATAGACCCCCAAATGGGATTATGGCCGTTAAAATCCCCCAGAATAAGAAAGGGGCTTGGAAGTTCACGGAGCAGAGATGACAAAGATGTTTCGTCCGTATATTGATCTGGAGGTAGATACAGTGAACAAACAGTTAGAGGTGAGAGATCTTTGAATAAGACTCTAACTGCTACCGCCTGAAGGTTAGATTTTAAATTAATGGTAGTAAAAGGCAAAGATCTTTGAACTAAGATGGCAACGCCACCGCAGGCTTTATTTCCCGAAGTATAATCCTTCCTAATAAAATTAAATCCTTTTAGTGTAGGAGACTGAGATGGCAAGAGGAACGTTTCTTGCAAAGCCAATAAGGAGAAGGAGAACTTATTGACTAAGAGCTTTAGGTCTTCTAAGCGACAAAAGAATCCATTAAGGTTCCATTGCAATAGTGCCATGATGAAGGTTTTAAGAAGTAGGATTAAACTCCCGAGATAACTCCATCTCCTCTATAGGAGATATCTGTACGTTTAAAGGAAAGTCTGGCCCTCCCCCCAAAACTGGAGAGTTTGGTGTAGTCTCTACTACACGTTTTTTGGAGGGGTCAGAGGAAGGTGACGCCTCTGACGAGCGTTTCTTCCCATCTTCTCTCTCCGAAGTTTTTGGAGGAGTTCCTAGTTGTATAATGGAATTCGAAGTCCGACTAACGCTAGCAGATGGTTCTGTGGGGGTGGAAGTTCCACAGGAAAAATCTGCAATACGTAAATCTGTCATGGTACCAACTGTCGTAACAGACGGACGACTCTTAACTACAGATGCATAATTTCGGACTTCATTCCGTTCAACCTGCCTACGTGCTTCGGGAAAAGACAAACCCCCAAGGACACGAACCTCTTGGATTTTCTTTTCCTTCCGCCAAATAGGACAGTCTCTTGAAAGGGCAGAATGGGCTCCCTTACAATTACAACATTGGAACTCGTTTGAACAGTCTTCCATCTCATGTCCGGGCAGGCCGCACTTGCAACAAACAGCACTAAAACGACAGTTTGTTCTTGTGTGGCCGTACTTCTGACATTGGAAGCATCGCAACGGGTTGGGGATAAAGGGTCTCACGTGACAGTGGATATAGCCGATATAGATAGTATCAGGCAAAACTGTTCCCTCAAAGGTAACAATGAAGGAATGAGTAGGATGAGGAACACCATTCCTCCTTGGAGCGATCCGGCGAATGTCAACAACAGATTGATCATCCAATTCGGCAATGATTTCCTCGTCCCCCATTCCTTCCAGGTCCTGGCACGTGAAGACACCTTTCTTATAGTTCAATGTTGCATGGGGAGAAGCCGAAACGGCTTTCCCTGCAAACTTTTTCAAGGATAGCAGGGTGGTGGCTTGCTTATCCTTAAAGACTTCAATAAGAAGATGGCCGTTGGAAAGTCTTTTAACATGTTTTGTATCCCCAACGAGGCGTTTAAGTTCTTTTGAAATTAGAAATGGGGAGATGGTCTTAAACGACTCCCCACTTGCCAATTTCATCTCCAAAAACTTCGGATACTTTGGCGGTCTACGGCTAGATCTCTCTACACGATCGTTATTTTGTCTGTTATTTGCTTGCTTATTTGTTTTACCCATAGTAAGTAAGATAAATTTTCATCTCCCTCGCTCCCCACCCACCACCGAGCCCAACAAGGGGATGCACATTGGCACCAGGGATACGAGGACGATATAGGCAGCGCCTAACCCTATGGCCGAAGCTCCAGAGAGCAACGACCAGCCGATTGATCTGGACGGGCTCATCCAGACCACCCATCCTTCCGAGAAGCAGGGGCCAAAGTGGTGTGTTGTTCCGGAAAGCCTTCACTCAACCACCAGGATTCCCCTTTCCCCAGAAGTAGGGTCGCTGCGCACGGCAAACACGCAGGTGGACGTACTGGTCGCAATGGAGGCCATGTCAAAAACATACCTGCATTGCGAGCACCGGTCCCTTTGGGAGGGTCCACAACCGACCGGACACTTTTAGTCTGGCCTCTCTGCTAAGGCCTGTCTGGCATGGGTGACCCGATCCAGCATAGCCCTTAGCATCACTGAGGCACTCAAGCCCCTCCACCACGTCAAGGTAGTGCCCACGGAGGGGCTTATGCAGATGACGTAGTGCTTTTTGCGTCTGTTTCATATTCCTTGAGCATCTATAAAGAGACTTTTGACCGCTTTAGTACTTCGACGGGGAGCTCCATCAACCTCGTTAAGTCTAAAGTTATTGCTATTGGGAACTGGACTGTGGACTATCTTAAAACTTTCCCAATAACATGGTGCTTGGATATGTCTTCTCTTTTCTACCGACTATGGACTCTATGCACTGGCAACAAGTGATTGAGAAGTGCATCACTCGCCTTGACAGAAACTTCCGGTTTCCACCTTCAATGTTTGTCAAGGTGAAGTTAATAAAGACACATGTGCTTCCAGTGTTAACATCTAAATGCCTATTCACCTTGCCCTCTTACAAATACCTTCAGAGACTGCGTAGTGCGATGGTGAGCTGCGTATGGGGAATGTCTGCTCAGCGTCGTTATCCAGTGCGAGCCTCATTCATCTTTACCCCCTTCGAGAAAGGTGGCTTAGGTTTACCCGATATCAAACGATATCTTATTGATGCCAGACTGGCTGCAATGATTCGGGTATTCCTTTTTTCTCCCCCCATGTGGGCGAATTTTGTGTTTTCGCATCTACGTGTCTTCTTCAAGGTGAATAGGCTTCCATTACCTCCCTTGTTGCCAATGGTTACTTATCATCGGCAACCGAACTTATACAAGACTTTTACCCTTGACATTGTGACATTTTTGCCCATGCTGCGCCGTCTGGATACACAAGAGTGGGGCTCATCACGTCTATCGTGGTTCTTCCAGCAGTCCGACCCAGGGGAGACAACTGACATCCTTAAGTTCTTCCCTGATTATCCGTGGGCAGCAATCCTAATGCTACTGAAATCTTTTGCCTTTGAGCGGACATTATTTAACTATCAATGGCGACTGTTGCATCACGGATTTCACTCTTTTACACGACTTCATCAGTGGAGAGTGGTCGGGTCTGCTGGATGTCTGTTCTGCGGCGCTGATGAGACTGTCAGCCATATTTTTTACGAGTGACCGTTTGCGATTTCGATCTGGGATCGTTTGAGGCAGCATTACGGGTTGGTACACTTTTCGTATCAGTCTGTGCGCTTCTTCATCAACGATTCTACCGGCGAAGTATTGAATCCGGACCTAGCTCTAGCGATCGCCTTCATTAATAAAGAACTTTGGCTGGCCCGTGTAAGTCGATCGCTAGGTCATCCTCCATCACTTACAGCTGTATGGAGGAAAGTGGCCATTCAACTCCAATTTTTTCTTCTTCTTGAATGGTCAAAGTTAGGTCCGTCTACGTTTAAGAAATGCTTTTCAACATCTAAATGTTTATGCTTTCCACCCCACTTTTCCGATGGCCTTTTAATACTTCGTCGGTAGCGAACGGGCCTCGTTTTTGAGGCGTTTGTATAAGTTGCGCAGTCCTGAATCGGACTGCTAGATATTTACCGCATGTGCGCCTAGACGCCTAGAAATTTAAGATCCCCGTTTAGGCGTCTGCTGAGGCAACACCATCTGCCTTAGCTCCAAAAGCGGACTCCTAGCAGAAGTTATTAGTGCCTTAGATTGTCGGATAGTGTGATATTTGGACTTAAGATTTCTCCACGTAGCGACCAACCAACAAGCGCGTGAGTGACTTTCTTATCAGCGAGTGTCCCTCCCCCCGGTAAACCCCGGGGGAGGTTTCACCTCCCCCCCGAACTTTTGTGTGACTTTTATTATAATTATTGACCATGGACAGAATGGTCATGTTAATGGCAGACGGGCCTTTTTCCGTCGCCACGTTCATGAAGGCGTTGTACTCCAAATCCGGAGTACCGCCTGTTTTAGCCTCTGAAGACCCTTCCATCTTGGTGTTGCAGAGACTCTCCTCTACGGAGTTGAGAATGCTCTGCAAATCAAGTGCAATTGCTGATCGCATCGTCGATGTGGAGTGCGTGAAAGTTGGCAACACCACCGTCAGCTTCTATCACGCGGACCCTGGTCACCTCACAGTCCACGTCAGGGGAATTTCGCCGTTGTTGTCCACGGCTTATATCCGAAATTTTATGTCGGAGTTTGGGGAAGTGCTCGGTATTTATCGTCCCGAGCACGCAGATACTCCCCGACTCCAGAACGGCGACATATATTTCGATATGAGTCTGGACAAGGACATTCCAGATTCCCTTACTTTACATGGAGAACATGTCTTCGTGTACTATAAGAAGATGAGGCAGTGCTGCTGGTACCGCAAAAAGTCTTCTCATGTCAGGAGAGATTGCCCTCTCCTGAAAAAGTGTGTGAAATGTTCCCGCTTGGTGGGCAGATACCATCGTTGCCCGGAGAAGGCTGACAGCAGTGCAGCAGCAGTCACGTCAACGCCTCGTCCGTCACCGAAGATGACAACTGTAGAACAAGATGCAGAGCCACAACGACCGGCCCGGCCCGTACCTTCTCCACGTACGTCGCGGGCCGCTTCACCTGAGCCATCTTTGCCTCCACTACCAACTGAAGACGAGCAGGGATTAGTGCCGCCATCATCACTCCCTCCGTTTTCAGAGGTTGCTGAGGATACGTCCCTGCTTCAGCCACAAGCGACATCGTGATGGATGAAGAAGTGGACTCTGCAGAGGAAGACATGGAAGCCCCATTGGGTGATGTTTCGACGCCTTTGAAGGAGGAATTTCCAGCTCTCCCCCTCCGTCTCTACCAGCGTCGCAGCCAGTGGGAATCACCCGTCTTCCTGCAGCATTTCCTGTGTCATCTTCGGCTCCAACGGCGATCTCCACATCGACGCAGCCGGAAGGGCGTACGGAGAGGAAGTCTCCCCGTAAAAAGAAGACCCGCCATCGTAGCAGAAGGGACAAGAAGGCATCATCATCGTCCGAGAGGGACGGCAGTGTGAGTAGCCGCCATAGTTCCTCTCATCGGACGCGCTCACCGCTTCGAAGGACTGCTGAGCCATATTCGTCGTCAAAGACGGACCAGCCTCCATCGAAGTTAGGTCAGCCTCTTCCACCGAAATCCTCTAAATGAAGGTCATCTCGCTGAACATACGTTCCCTGGGTTCCCATTTTAAGCAATCGGTACCATTAACCTTTATTGCTCTGTATAGGCCAGATATCCCTCTTCTGCAGGAAGTTAAATTAGCTTCCACGCAGAACTGTTATAATCTACCTGGCATTCGCAGTCAATTTCCTAGTGCGCAATTCTTCATAAA
>JAHWFO010073242.1:0-13214 GCA_023313115.1 Rhysida immarginata
ATAAGGAGATAGTGACGATGTTGCGCGCTCTATCTTATTTCTCCTCTGTGGTAATCTCTAGAAATTATTTACTTTGAGTACCGAGAGATGACAATAATCTCATAGCATTAGTACGCAGAGAGACGGCGGATACCATTTTTCCACAATATGAGTTTATTAATCATCATATATGTACATTTCGGCTACTAAGTAGCCATCTTCAGTATGAATCCTCATACTAAAGATGGCTACTTAGTAGCTGAAATTTACATACTGTATATGAAGATTAATAAACTCCTATTGTGGAAAAGTGGTATCCGCCGTCTCTCTGCGTACAAGTATCCACAGACAACTAAGGTCAGTCAATTATATTTTCTTTATACAGTTATTTTCTGTATAATTTTTGTTATGGCATTAGTAATTTGTACATAACCACTGGAAGTGAATACCGCTCGAATTTAGTGGATCGAAATAAATTTTCTTTTGGATCCGTGATATTTATACGGGAGAAATACTCGTAGTTTTATAATTGTCGCTCTTGTTTTGTTTAGTTTCAATATTGTTCTTCTAATGCATTTAATTTGGATTTTAACTTTTGTCAATCATCAACTGTATTTTAATTTTACGTATATTTTTAGCTAATGAAATTTAAAAAAAATTAGCTGTCCAGAAAAAATTCAAAAGAGGAGGAGGAACAAAACGATATTTAGAACAAAGTTAGATTTATGAAAAAATAAAAGTTAGTCAAATTTGATGTAAAATATTAATTCTTTTTTTCAGGTTTAAGATGTCCTGAGCCTGAATCAATTTCCAATGGTTGGATTCAAGGAAGGCAAAGAGATTATATGTCCCAGGTGATTTACCACTGCTACTCTGGCTATGAAATGGTTGGAGAAGACAAACGACAGTGCCTGATAAGTGGCCAGTGGAGTGGTGAACCACCGGTATGCAATGAACCCTTCCGTGAAGAAGGAAGACATGGGCGGGTATGGGACACAGACTGGGAATGGGTTGGACCAAGTGAGTATCTGTAAAAAACTCTTAATCAGGGCCGTCGCTAACACAGAAAATTAGAACATAATTTGAGGGTGACAAAAACAGGCAGCAAAATTTTAAAAGAAGAAATTAATAATTTTTATGATTTTTTTTCTTATTTATTGTTTCAGCCATGAGCGTTTATCAGTTTTTTTTAAAATTAATAAACAAACTTGGATGGACAAAGTAACAACGGGATTGGAGATTGTCAGAATGCATATACTCTCCGTGACAAAGGAATCAGAATTAGTGGAGGAAAAAACGATATCGACTGAATATGAATGTATTACCTCTAAAAAATGTCCATGTTTTGGAACTGTAGTCTTAGAAAACTGTGTTGCAGACTGGACCTCTTTAAGGTGGAAGACTCTCTCCTGAAGCTTCAGATAGGGACGTTAAATCTCTTTCTCTCTCTCTAGGACCTCCTTAAGGTGGAAGACTGTCTCCTGAGGCTTTCAGATAAGGAAACAACATCTCTCTCTCTCTCTCTCTCTCTCTCTCTCTCTCTCTCTCTCTCTCTCTATTCGTTGCATATACTCCGAATTCAGTCAGAGAGTATCTGCTCTTTCTAGATGAAGTTGGTGTTGCTTTCAGCAGGAGAAAGAGGGCAGATTCTGTCATCCTAATGGGCAACTTCAATGCACACGTAGGTACTAATAACCAAATGCGGTGTGCTGTGGTCGTAAACCGTTGAGCGTAGCGCAGAGCAGTGAGAAAAGGGCTGCCTGGTGGAACTGTAAAGTCCAAGAGGCTGCCAAGGCAAAGAAGGAAATTGCTTGCTATGGTTTGCAAATAAATCACTTTCGAGTGGAGTGCGAGTCATTGAGGCGTGAAAGACAGCAGCCAAGGCAGTAGCAATAGCTAAATCCAAAGCCTTGGAGAAGTTCAGAGAAACCGAAAGCAGACTACAGTTCGGAAAACAAATTATTCTGGCAGATCGTCTCATCTTCCGTGGAATTATACAGAGGCCAAATGGAAGGCTTATGAAAACGGAGGAGATTGCGGAAGGAGTATACTTTGCATATGTTCCTAACCCGGTAACAACATCAACGGAAGTCCGTGAGGAGTATCCTGGAGCGAAGAATATTAACTGGTACTCGCCGGTACCGCAAGACTTGATAAATTTAATCAGACGATTACACCGATCGACACGAAACCGACTGGTCCACATAAGGTCTGACAACGGTACGGAATTCAATAACAACGAGTTAGCTGAATTTTGTACGACAGAGGGGATAACGCAACAGTTTACCATACTTGAGAACCCCCAATCAAATGGTGTTGCAGAAAAGGCGGTCTGCTCCATCTGTGATGGAATAAGAGTCCTGCTTGCCTCTTCCAACGTTTCCCACCTGGATTGGGATTTTGCAGCGGCACTGGCAGCATTCACCTTGAATCTTTACCAAGAACAGGACAAACGCTGTCGCCAGAAGAGTTATGGTCTAGAAAAAGACCCACCTTCAAACATCGAGCACCATTTGGGTGTCTTGGGTACTATTTTATTCCCAAATCACAATGATCCAAGCGCATGCGAAGCGTGGGATCTTGATGGGATACTCAGCATCGTCCCCAGGGTACGTCGTCTATTCACTTGAGGAATCCAAGTTGCTTCGTGCTCGATCTGTGCGTTTCTTTACGGATACATTCCCTGAAATGACTGCGTCTCACGAACCGCTGTCCACAATTCCATCAATGCTACAATTTCCTTACGATTCTCCCCCGTTGGAGGTCCCCGAAACTGATGATACAGAACTTGTTAACAAACAGTTCTCACCCATTTCCATTTCGACCCTCGAGGAGACTCTTCAACAGTCACTTTCCCAAGTGAATGACACATCAACTTCTGCGCTTCACCTGTGCCATCTTTGGAACAACCTCAACAGAGAGACCTCATCTGCTGAGTCTCCCCCTTCTTCCTGAGTTGCGAAGATCCCAAAGACTTAAAGAGAAGGCGGAAAAACAACGAGATGTTTTGTACCCTCCTAACGTAAATCTAGCCGGGCCCGAGGACGTCCCTTTAACAAGACCTCTTTCATGTGAACAAGCACTCTCCTCCCCACAACATCGTCAGTGGGATGAGGCAATGAAGAGCGAGTTAAATTCGCTTCATGTCCACCAAGTTTGGGATTTGGTTCCTGAGCCCCCCAATACTAAAATCCTAAAGACCAAATGGGTATATCGTATAAAGTGCAACACTGATAGATCCGTCTCCCGTTTCAAGGCAAGGTTTCAATCGGGTCATCACAGATATATGGCACCAATACGAACTGACGTTTTCACCTGTGATAAGAATGGAATCGTTACGACTACTCTTCGCAGTGGCAGTCAACACAGGCATGTCATTGCATCAATATGATGTGAAATGTGCATATTTGCATGCACCTATTGACCATACTATATACGTGATGCCACCCAAAGAACTACCAGTCCGTGCAGACGAAGTGTGCAAACTTCGCAAGTCCCTGCTTGGGCTAAAGCAAAGTGGCAGATGCTAGTACATGAAAATGTGTCAACTCCTCCTTCGCCTGGACTTCACGCCTTCACGAGCAGATGATAGCCTCTTCGACTACAATGACGGCAGATGTTCAATCCTCCTCTCCGTGTATGTGGATGACATCGTCGCTGCCACTAATGATGTTCAACGCCTAACTTCCCTAGTGGATATTTTTCGACGTGATATTGAGTTGTGGACCTCGGAGATGTTCGTCACCTTTTGGGCATGCTAGTGGGCTGTGATGGTAACTCCATAAAATTGTCTCAGGCCCACTACATCCAGCAGTCAAACAAGACTACCAGTTGCAGAATGTCAAACCCAGAAGCACTCCTCTCAACCCACACGTAAATTTGGATGAAACAGAAGAATCGCAACCAGCAACTGCTAACCAATCTCTTTTGGGATCATTAATTCTTGTAATAACATGTACACGCCCGGATATAGCATATGCAATTACGAGATTGTTGTCATTTGCCAGATCTCCTACCAATTTGCATATGACGGCACTCAAAAGAGTGGCAGCTTACCTGTCACACACCTTTGTTCAATCGACCGGTCCTTTGTGTGCATACGCTGATGGCAGTCGGAGTGTTACCCCACAAAGTAAAGGATATGCTGGTGTTCTCATTTAGATGGGTCAAAACATGCTCAGTTGGTGTTCAAAGAAACAGCGTCTTGTCGCTCTCAGCAGTTGTGAGGCCGAAGTAATTGCTATATCCGAGTGCGCGAAGTCGTTCCGATGGTTGTGGGACCTGATTACTCAAATCGGACAGGGGGATTATTTCACCTTTCCAACGACTATATATACGGATTCAACATCTGCCATCGCATGTCTGAGTGCGTTGGGATGCAAAAGTAGAACGAGGCACATTCTAAGATTGCATAATTTTATCTCGCGCGAAATCGATCTCCAGAATGTGATGCTCACCTACTGCCCGTCCTCAGACATGCTGGCAGATGTATTCACGAAACCTTTACCTGCCCCTGCATTATTTAAGATTTGGGACCACTTGTCTTTGTCCCAGCGGGACAGTAATATCAATTAGTTCATTTTTTTTTTTGTAAGTATACATATATGTATAATTTTTTTATATAGCCGAACTTGTTAAGTTCTTTTTTGTGTGCATTATATTAGGCGGGATGAAAAGCCCAGATGTTATCTTTTTTTAATGCTTAATGACTGAAAAGTTTCCGCATGGCATTTCTAACTCTATTGAAAATTTTAAATATTTTTTGACTACAATTTTTTTTTGTAGTTTGTAGTAATCTACATATTATTCTAATATGTTATTGAGCTCTGTGTAACAGTCACGTGACTATTCATTTTCTAAGGTTTACCAATAAACTAATAAACGTACTTATTTTTTGTAAGTTAGTGTGCGCACACGACTTACTTAAGTTGTACAATATTGTATGCTCGATTTACTCATTCATTGTTGCTTATATATATTGTATGTGTTTACATCAAACATGTAAGTCCAGTAAATGCAGATATCCCACCAGACTAAATGCTTAAGGAATTTTCTTTACTCTGCACCCAAGCTAATTACAGGGGAAAATCGCAATTATGGATAATGAAGTAACTATTGTTTTTTCCATTAAATCTCGTGATATTTGTGGATGATATTTTTTTTTATTATTCCAAATGTTAAGTTTTATTGATAATTTGTTTTTAGATTTAAGTAATTCATTCTTGTGGCGTGTGGACCATTGTTGTCGTAAATTATTTTCGAACTCGCGTGATACGAAATCTTGCCTCGTGTGGCGATTTTTCCCTCGGTCGCGAGTTATTATACTGTCTAATTGTTGTTAAAATTATTGCGTAATTAGTGTTCTATTTTTTCTAAAACTTTCATTAGCTTCTCCATGCATCTGCCATCTCACTTCTCCTGTGCAGCCACGGTGGCCTCTCAATTTGCTAGTATTTTTTTCTTCTTGCTTCAGCCTTGATTGTACTTCCGCAATTGAGTAATCTCGTGACGTCACACTGCCCAAGCCCGAGGCCAACGAGAGACAGGCCCCGGCGCGGAAATGTCAGCTGACCATACTAGTCCGAGTACAATGTAACCTTCATTGTGTCACGTGGATTTTAGCAGAGTGATCGTGACAAAGAGAAAGAACGACCAAGTTTTTGGTAATGAAAATAAATCTTTATTTGACTTAAAATAAAGCTCAAAGTTATTGTAAATTGTAATAAGAATTGCGCAGTGGAAACTTCTTTGCACAAAAAGAAACAGTAGGATTTAACGTTTATCAGGTCGCTGCCCGTCTCGGATGCAACGCTTGAAGACTCGACAATGAAGATCGCTGCTTGCGAAGATCTGTCGTTGATGCTGGATGCTGATCACTCTCGTTGAGCCGATCCCAATAAACCGGTGAACTCTTGGACGTACGGAATTAAGGTGACGTAGAGAAAGTAACCTCACTACGCCGAAACACAAAGATGATCGGAACTAAAGCAATATCCGATGTTCGTGACGTTTACGGCTCTTATCACCTTTTCGTCGCTCAATTTAAATACGTTATTTATTGCTGCCCTCTTTTTGTCGCACACACACACAAAGAAAACCACAAGCCTACAGATCCCTGCTGTAGCTTCGGCAAAACACATAACAATCTTAACCCCAAAGCACTGTGTATAATAATTACGAGGATTAAGATTCACACCTAATTTTTCATGCAAACACCATTTCGGAAAATTATTTACTTTCACCGGTAAGGGCAGATAAACTCTTATAACATGAACTTGTCACACACACAAACACTGCGATTATACTTATGTAACCCCAAATCTATTTAAATTGAAGATGAGCACACTATCACAATCTTGAACTTCCGGCTAGTTGATGACGTTGACTGCTGAAGCCATCGTAAATCTGACGATTCGAACTTGACAGCAGTAGTTGACATCCAGGTATTGTCGCATATTAATGAGGTGGGCGTGGCCAAATCCAGCCAATCAGCGTGCAGCATTCACATCACGTGACCCCCCACCACCCCCTACCCCTTCCTGCACAGGCGTTCAACCAATCTGCGTGCAGAAGGCGACTCACGTGACCCACCACCTCCCTCCCCGGTTTTGGGCGTTGGCCTTTATTTGGGCGTTGGCCATTTAATTTGGGCGTTGGCCTTTTAATTGGGGCGTTGGCCTTTATTTGGGTGTGTCCTGAAATAAAATTAATTTTATAATCCTCTGATGTACCCCTGGTGCTGGTTTGACCCCTGGCTAGACCTATGAAACGGTTTCCCTCGAATGATGGAAACACGGCGGACAGTTAACGGGCTTTTGAAAAAAACGTCGCCCGGCACGCAGGGATAGCTGGGTTAACGCTCGTTTGGGCCAGTCAACCTCGAAACAAAGCGCTGCCCACGTTATTTTATGCAATGAAACCCTCTGAAAACCTGACTCGGTAGCACCATCTGTAATATTGATAATTACGCCAGTGGTTAATCGAGTGCGGCGTTTATTATCTACTGTGTAGCACTAGTGTGATGGTTAAACAGGAGGTATCGCTTATTTGGTGAGTGGTACTTGTTCACTCTTTTACTGTGAGTTGTTATTGGTGCATGATGTTATTGTTAGTGTTCCGAAACTGTAGTGCGTCGAGTCAATGCATGACCGGCTGTTTCTTTCTGTTTTATGTAGCCTTATTTTTATTAATTTTTTTTTTTTTACAACACATAAGGTTTTACTTTTTAAATCACTTCGATTTTATCCTGACACGAGTCGCATTTAACAGCTTGAAATTACAGTTAGGTGAGAAATTGTGTTCGCAGGTTTAATCCGAGTCTGGAAAATGTATTCACTGATCTACATGTCGACAAGAATTTGCATTCGGGAAATTACTTCTGTGACATTTTTTTGGGTACGTGACAATACGCAAAGACAAGAAATTGCATTTTCGTATTTACATGTCGGGAAGAATTTCCATTCACGAAATTACATCACCGACCTTTTTTGTCTTCACGAAATTAGGCGCTACCTAGAAATTGTGTATGCGACTTTACATGTTAGCAAGAATTTACATTCACGAGATTACATCTCCGACCGTTTTTGTGTACACGAAGTTAAACACAACAAAGTTACTAACGCAACAAAAAGTTACTTATACAGCGACAAATCACTATCGCCGCGTTCGGATGAGTTGATGATTATATAATTTTTTATTAACGCCGTGAGATGTTACCCCAGTGTGTCAAATGTTGGTATCTTAACCCTTAGAAATAATTTATGGCTGTTGAGTATTAGCCTTACCGTTGATAAATAACGACTTGGATGAAGACGTGATTATTGCAAGTATTTTGCTTTGTCTATGAAAGAGGTGTTTGCTGAGTTTGTTTGTTTGTTTGGAGTTTGTTTGAGTGTTTTGAATTTGCCACTTTTACACTGTTGAACCTCTTAAACGAACAAATACATGTGGTACCAACGTCCGATTTGAATTGTTGGTAACGAGTTTAGAATGTAAAAGTTAGATAAATTCGGGTTGGTTTTCTGTATTACATTTCAAAACCTTCACTATGACTGAACGAATGACATCGTATTTGAAAGTATGAAACCTGAGTTTGTGCAAGGAGTGCATGAGATGACTACCATAAGAATACTTTGCACTGAAGAGGCAGACCGTAGAAGCTGTTATTTTGCTTACCATTTAAAGGCATTTTTTTGTTTATGTATTTTAAAATCGAACTTAATTGTGATATGTACCATAAAATGAATACCTGTCGTATTTCTTACTGCCCATACGTCTGTGTTTGGTATTGTGAGCGAAAACATGTTTTTAACTGTGACGTTGACATAGTGCATGTTAAAACCTTAACTACGCTGTTGTGTAAAAATGCTGAGACGTTTGACATTGGAGAACGTTTGCTACCGTACGACAACCCTGGCTGCCAAAACAAGATATTTACTTTTGTCACTCCCCACACACACGGCTACCTCAGAACGTGGACGGATTAGAGAGCTTGTTGCTAAGCATTTCCAATAGTGCTTGTTGGCGTTTTCACATCAGGCCTGTGTTGCGTAACCTCCAGAGCCATTGATCTGGTGTTGAAGCATTCAGAATAGCAAGAATGGCTTTCATTTGGTCATAGTTAGTCATAACTATACACCATTTTGGATAAATGAGGCTTTGCCATAAAGGAGTTCTACTAGGCTTGTCGTGAATAGATTCACATTCGGGTGCGGAATTACAACCGTACAATGCCATAACAGTAATGTGTGCCAGTGTTTGGCAATTTAAGGCAATGCATGTAATGTTTTCAATCTTTAGATAACAAGCTGATTCATCAGCCAACCAACCATCCGAGCGAAAACTTTTAATTTTTAGTACATTTTGACTTAATGAATGAATGAAATTTTGGCTGCAAAAATCAGTATATGTACGCATGCAGCATCGCTGAAAAATCACAAAAAAAAACGTTTTAGCGTGAACATTTATCGTATCAGCGGCTGACTTGGTTGCCGTTGACTGCAGCATATGTTGTACTCGAGCAACGTGGTTACCTCCTGTCCACTCAAATATGTCGAAATGAAAGACCTTAACGAGGCGAAATACAAGTGAAACTAATGGAGAAACGTATTTCACATAACCAGAGCTGTAATCACAAAGACGTTATAGCGTGGATTACCGCAAACGTTTAACGTAACAGATGACGACTTAGATGTCAAACAACTCGGTAAATGTACTACTTGAATTATATGCATAAAACATAATACAGGACAAGAAGACACTTTAGCGCAAACATTTATCATATCAATTGCCGGTTTAGGTGATGCTCACCGTGGTGAACGTTATACTCGAACGACGTGGTTACCTCCTGCCCACACAAATGTGCCGAAATGAAAGCCATTAATGATGCGAAATACTAGCAAAAACTAAAGATAAACGTATTTCACATAACATGTCTGGAAATCACAAAGAATTTTTAGCGTGGGCTAGTGCGAACGTTTAGCCCATCAGATCCCTGCTTAGCGGACAGCCATCGCGGCTAGTGTAATACTTGACCAACGCGGTAACCATTGCGTACTCGTTTCCTGAAAAAGAAACACTTTAACGAGGTGAAAAAATCAATGGCCCTAAAGATGGGGCAGCTCGTATGAACCAAAAACAATCGTATTTCACCCCTGTCAATCATAGGTTAGTCTGGTACCAAAAAGTCGTAAACAGCTTTTAATGACATCAAAAATTGTAAAAAACAACGGTAAAAAAAAGAAATGAAAAGGAAAACGAGTATTGACCTTAGCACGTTGTGTATAACAGGTTAAAAAACGGGGCCTGACCCAAAAAACGTGTACCCTACAGTCACAGAGAAACGAACTCACACCAACACTCAAACAGTGAATGCTGACCTGATGTTCTACCCACTGGACTGTTTAGGATACACGTACAACTAACAGTAAAATGCCATAGTGATATTTTAAACCTAATTTTAACATAAAAGCACATATAGAAGAATACCTATATTACACTATCCCTGTACGCCCTAAAAAAAAAATAAAAAAAAGTAAACATTGAGCGAGTGGGAGAAAATTAATTAAAATACAAACAACAAACGGAACAATCAGAACACAGAAATCATAGAGAGTAGAAGAAAATTAAACATACATAGTGAGAAACAGTGTTTATAAATTTTTACGATGTCAATCCGCTAATTTAGCAGCCCAAGGGTTATGAGTAATCAACTGAAACAATGTGTCAACAAAATTTACGAAGAGGCAGAGTTTAATTAGCCGAATAATCTTGAAACAAATGAGGCAACATATTTCATATACCCTAACTGGAAGACACGACTATTTTTTTAACACGGATTACCTCAAAACGCAGTTAGTAGGGGATCTGCAACCCTGTTCATGCCAAACACCGTACACACAAATTTGTACCGTTGGCTGAGAACAGTTATGTACAAATTTTGTTTATAGGAACCCCCCTGCTTACACCTTTACGTATACTGTTGAAATGACATCAGCGAAGAAGATAAAATATCCTAAGTTTCAACCCAAAAAATAAAAAGAATAGTTGAATTGAAGAAATAACTTTGTTCAATTAATTTCAAGAGCCTCAAACTTTTTAACAATGTCAGTTAATCAATTGGTGATGAAATGTATAGACAATGTTAGTACAAAAGCATTCGCAATCGTCGAGAACACAGTAACAGACATCAACGGGGATCAAGGTTTTTGAACAATTACCAACGCTGAGAGTAAATGAAAGCATCATAAAAATCGGAGGAACTTAAAAAGAAGAGGATGTGGTTGGTTTCCTTAACCAGTGCGAACCCCTAACATTAATAGGAAAAACGTGTATTTGAACTATGTCTCAGCCCACATCACCCTAACTGCAACCCGTTGATGGTAAGAAATCAGCAAAGAAAAACAGAAAAAATAAATAAAAAAATACGTGTAAGTGCGGCTTGTGTCAAAAGAGAAAACAGAAATGTAGCATAAAACATTGTATAATTGTATGCGTTGACAAATACCCCGAGGAAAAGATGTCATTTAGCATTTGTATTTTACAAAAGATTAAGGAGCAAGAAAACCTTGAGAGAGAGAGAGAGTGAGAGAGAGAGAGAGATGAAGATAAGATTAACCATATCGAATTGAAACAACGAGAAATGCTGCCTTTTTAAGCAGACATATATTAGTACCGAGAAACCCGTATAACCTCGATAGTGTTGAAAACAGTAAAATTTGTAATTTTAAACACACAGTTTTAGCTTAAATTCACATAAAAACAACAACTCACTAGGAGGTAGGGCTAGTCGTTTAACAAAGGAACCCTTGAAAAACAATTTTCTTTTTTTCAAACAGTAAATTGATGATCAAGAGAACGAAAAAATTGATTAAAACAAAAATTTCAGTCGAAAGAGTAACAAGGCCCAAAACGAATGCCACTGCATCTAGTCAGATTGGGGGTCAGCGATGGATAGATAGGCACGCTATTATCTTGGGCTAATGGGGCTATCATTACATACTATTAACCGTTCTTATTCGACAAAGCAGTGTGTTGCTAAAAACAACTTTCTGTGTTCACAACTGCACGTTGGCATTGTTTGAGACAGTACGCCAGGTGTTTTGCCCCACCAAGTGCGGGCAGAAATTAGGAGGAAGTCTGTGTAAGCGCCTGAGCGATCTGCTTATATGATAGACCTATGAACCACTAAAAAACCAAGCGAGGAAAGAGAAGACCTCAAACTCTTCCCTCCCTGTCATACAATTTCGCTGTCTTGTCTACAAACAAAAGAGCCCAAAATAACCAAACAATAGAAAAAAAGTAATGAAGCCTGCATTAATAAGAAACACTATTGACCTACGACCCCCTCAAAAATGTAAGCTTGTAATACCTTAAAAGTGAAATTTGCACTTAAACGTTTATTATGCAATGCATATTAACTTAGAAAATTTAACATTTGCACGATCCTAAATACATTAAAAGTAAAGGCAGAATTTTGTTTTATTTTATTTAATTTTATTTTTTAACACGTCAGTTAAAAGTATAGGGAATAAAAAACATTCAGGAAATAGTAACTAAAACTGAAAACCTGTATACTTTTCATCATCATCATCAATATTATTTGTAATTATTTTTTATAATAAATCAATGCAAAACAGAAATACAGAGATATGGACATGTGGAGATAAATTTTCCAAGGTAACGAATGACCGCGAGACCTAAGAAATGAACAAGTCCTACCGCACATGTGAAACAATAATGCTATTGTATTAAAAATTAAAAACACTCCGTTTTTACATTAGCAAAATGCAGCAACCCTACGGATGAGACAAGGATTTTTTAGCTTAGATTAGCATGAGCTTTGAATACATCTGTTGTCGCCGCTGTTCACGGCTCTGATACGCTAGGCTTCGTACGGCTGGCGGGATAAGAATTACGTACACTTTTATAAATAGGACAGGCTTTAATTTAGTCGGGAAAAAAACACGAAACGAATGGGGGGAAACACCAATACATCATAAGCAAAAACGTATATCGCATACCTGCAAGAAAAATGCAAGGAATTTTAGCCCGGAATAGCTTGAACACTCCCAGTGTCGAACGGGGCTGTACTCCACACGAGCATGTTAAGCCTACCCCCTGTCTAATTGTGTGATAACAAGGGCGTACGTTTTTTTTAATTAGATGAAAAACTCTGAAAGTAATGTGAAAACGTTGATACATCACAAACAAACAAACAAAACGTATTTCAAATACCCTGAATTGTCAGATACGTAGATTTTTAGTTTGAATTAGCCTGCGCGTCGAAAGTAGCACCTGACCTTGCTATACACAGCTATTAGGCCTCGTGCGAATACCTCGACATCAACCTTGTGCAAATATGTAAGCGGGAAAGAATTTAATTACGGGAAAACAAAAACAAAACGATGAAAGAACAGGCTAACCTAACAAAGTACAGAAAAACTTATCACAGAAATCTTTGGCTGAAGACACAGGGTTTTTTAAGCAAACACAAACACGTGAACAATGCAACCCCGAGCGAACGCGCTGAACAACAACGTCGCAGCGTCCATGGCCTAGAGTCAGCACCATCCACGTAACAGGCGCAACACACAGCCGCACACACAGTCGCAACATCAATCAACTTGCAACACATCGTAAAAAGGGCAGTGAAACGAACATACATACCCATGACAAACCTTTAAAAGTAAAAATCAGTGTAATTAGACCGAAAAAACAAGCCATCGAGGCCACGT
>JAHWFO010073244.1:0-11098 GCA_023313115.1 Rhysida immarginata
TTCTTCAGAAGGAGGATGAGTTGGCAGGAGGTTCCATAGCAAAAAATGGAAGGGGGAGGTAGATAGGCGGGGAGGTAGATAGGCGGCCATGCTGCACAGGAGGCTTGTAGAGGTGGAAGAGGGGCAAGAGGTGAGGAAGGAATGAACTGTAAGCAAAAAATAAAAATTACAATTTTGTCAACAATTAAATGGTATAATTTCCTGCGGTCGAGGAAGTTATCCGCGAGGGAAAGAACGCATTTGCACATCACACGCGGATCATAAAAAAATAAAATTTATCGACAACAATGATAAAGATATAAATTGCAACAATCAGTCCACACATTAGGAAGAAATCTAGACAGTAATTTATAACAGAACTAAATAAATATTTCTTAAAAACATAAAATATTAATTCCAGTATTAGACAAAGATAATACCATTAATCCCAACCTTTCCCGAACAAACCCCCTGTAATTTCACTTGAGTGCAGGATAAAACCCATGTGTCCGTTGAGCATAGAGCTGTTGACTAGACCTAAAAAAAAATTTAAGAGACACATAACATTAAATTATGTCAAGTAAAGTGAACAAGCAATGAAATAGTAAAAAAAAATATGAATAGTATGAAATATGAATGGTGTGCGCACACTAAAAAAAAAGAAACTAATGAAAGTGAAAATTATTGACATGTCCAAAAAAAAATACTTTACATTGAGCTCAATAGTGTATAAATTAATGTATATTCATATGACAAATAAATAGTTACGTGCTATGACTTATTTAAATGTAAAAAAAATAAAATAAAAATGTATGCCGAAACCTTGCCTCTGGCTAAGAGCAAAAAAAACAAGAAGTTGAAAAAAAAATATTCGACGTTAAGAACCCCTCTCATCCCGCCTAACAACTTCAAACTACAAATTTTGCAGTTAAAACGAAAGGAAGGGAGCGGCCATACATGTACATAAATTTTATTCCAAAAAAAGTCTAATTAGTGTTCGTCATCCCGCTTAGTTAACGACATTTGATCGCAAATTTTATACAAAGCGGGGGAAGGTAAAGGTTTTGTCAAAACGTCTGCCGGCATGTTTGAGGATGGACAGTAGGCGAGGATCACATTATGGAGATTGATTTCGCGCGAGATGTAATTATGCAATCTCAGGATGTGCCTCGTTCTACTCTTAGATTCCAATGCACTCAGACATGCGATGGCAGAAGTTGAATCGGTGTATATAGTAGTGGGGAAAGAGATATTCCCCCTGTCCTATTTGAGTGATTAAATCCCATAACCACCGAAATGATTTTACACACTCGGATATAGCTATAATTTCTGCTTCACAGCTGCTTAAGGCCACGAGACGCTGCTTCTTAGAGCACCAGGAGATGGGTGTCTTCTCCCAATTTTATGAGGATACCAGAGTAACCCTTGCTCTGTGGGGTAACACACCAACTTGCATCGGCAAATGCACATAATGAACCTGTTGACGGAACAAAGGTGAGCGATGCATCACAGGTGTGAGCTAGGTAAGCAGCGACTCCCTTTAGCGCCGTCATATGCAAATGAGTTGGAGACCTAGCATAGCGAAAGCTATATCCGGGCGCGTGCACGTCATTACATACATGAGTGACCCGAGAAGGGACTGATAAATTGTGGGATCAGCTGGCCGTGAGTCCGTCACTTCGTCCAGGTTCACGTGCGGACTGAGGGGAACGGATCTAGGTTTAATGTCTTGCAGTTGATAGTCGTGCAGGACTTGCTGGATGTAGTGAGCCTGGGATAATTTGATGACATTGCCTTCCCGGCTCACACGCATACCTAAAAGGTGATGTACGGGTCCCAGGTCCACCAGATCGACTTCCTGTCGCACATCATTCATTATTAATTTTAAGGCAGACACATCACTCGTAGCAGCCACAATGTCGTCTACATACACAGCAAGGAGCATGAAGCAACCGTTGCTGTCATAAAAGAAAAGACTATCATCCGCTCGGGATGGAGTAAACTCTAAGCGGAGGAGCTGACATAATTTCATATACCAGCACCTCCCACTCTGCTTTAAACCATACAGTGATTTTCGGAGTTTGCATACTTCGTCTGAGCGGTGAGCCAACCCCTTGGGTGGCATTACATATATCGTGTAATCTATCGGCGCATGCAGATAGGCACATTTGACATCATATTGGTGCAACGACAAGCCCTTATTGGCCGCTATGGCAAACAGTATTCTTAACGACTCCATCCGAATTACAGGGGAGAACGTGAGTTCGTATTCCGTTCCATACGTCTGCGACGATCCAATTGCCACCAACCTGGCTTTAAATCTCGAAACCGACCCGTCTGGATTACACTCTTATTAACTTTAAAGTAAGAATTTAGCTGCATTCAGTGCCCCATTGCCTTCGAGCGCGTCATGCTGCCCTTTGTTTCTGTAGCCGTCACTGCATTTCCACTGCATTAGGTTAATGCGGTATATCCATTTCGTTTTTAGTATCTTCGTGTGTAGGGGCTTAGGGACTAAGTCCCAGACTTGATGAAGGTGGAGAGAGTCTAATTCACTCTTCATAGCCTCTTCCCATTGGAGACGTTGAGGGGAAGTGAGTGCCTGTTCATACGACATAGGGGTCATCAAGGACGTCTCCTTGAAAGCGGAGTCGGTTAAGTTGGGATGACAGTACAGCTCGACGCCTCTCTGCCTTATCTTTCAGTCTTTGCGATCTGCGTAACTCCTGTTGAGGGGGCGCATTGGCAGGTTGCGTCGGTGGCGACAGGTCCGACTGGACGGGTGCCTTCACCGGAGGAACAGGAGAGATCGTTACATCAGGAACGGTCGGATCTTCGTTATCTTCCGCTTCAGGGGGGAAATGTGTTGGTGGGTCCTCGACGTCGGAAGCTGGAGATAACGACGTCGGTCGTTCGACATTTCTCGCTTCATCAAACTGAGAAGTGTCTGAATGGAGATCATATGGAAGTTGCGGCATAGACGGAATCGAGAATAACGGTTCGCGGCACATTGACAGTTCAGGGAACCTTTTTGGAAAAAATCGAACTGATCGAGATCGTATGAATTTGTCCTCCTCAATCGAGTAAATGAGATAGCCAGGCGATGACGCCGGGTATCCCATGAAAATTCCACGTTTTGCATGAGCCTGGAATTTGGATCGGTGCGATCTTGGCACAAAATAATAGACTAGGCACCCAAATGGCGCTCGATGCTTAAAAGTGGGTTTCCTTTCGGACCACAGTTCCTCTGGGGATATAGTTTGCCCTGTTCCGGGCAGGGAGTTCAAATTGTACGCTGCCATAGCAGCAGCAAGGTCCCAAAAACGGTGTGGAACATTAGACGAGGCAAGTAGGACACGCATTCCGTCACAAATAGAGCGGACTGCTCTCTCAGCAACACCATTCGACTGGGGGTTCTCAGGCACGGTGAATTGCTGGGTTATTCCTTCCACCGAACAAAATTCGCTGAGCGCTTCGTTGATAAACTCGGTGCCATTATCCGAACGTACACACACGAGTTTATGTCCAGTAGATCGTTGTAATTTTTTAATCAAGTTGATCAGCGCTTGTGGTACCTCTGCTTTGGTTGACACAGCACATACAAATATCTTACGAGTATGATCGTCCACTGCAATCAGAAGATATTTGTTCCCATAGACGGAAGTGGTAGGCATGGGCCCTGCAGTGTCCACATGGAGAAGATGTAGAGGACGTGAGGACTGCTGAAACGTGACAGTCTTGTGAGGGGCATTGCACATCTTTGCCTCGAGACAGGGAACACATGGCTGATCATTAGGAATGAGAGGCACCTTTTCAAGACCACGAATACTTCGGTGTTTGATAGCATCGGCGAGTATTTTTGGCGATGGATGTCCCAGGGCATTATGAACATCCTGCTAAGTTAATACCATAGAAAATTGTGGGGAAACTGTTCGGGAGACTTAGGGGATGTCTGATAATACCGGAAGGAATGGTAAATCCACAACAGCCTCCCGTGCAGCACGGACACGCCCTGATCAGAAATAAGGGAATACCCGTCAGGGCCAAATGACAGAGAACCCCTGCTTAGTTAATTGTCCCATTGACACAAGGTTAAAATGCGCACAAGGAGCATAAAGCGCGTCATATATCGTTAAAACAAATCCCGAATTTAGCAAAACATTCGCAACCCCTGTACCGACAGCGGCAATTGTTTTTGCAGGAACCGCGGTATGGATCTTTTTATGACATTTTTGGATGGATTCAAAGAACTCTTTGTCCTTGATCACATGGAACGATCTGCCTGTGTCAATTATCCAGTCTCTTGTTGGAAGGCCAACACAGTTAACTTTTGGCTTCTTTTCATGCGCTTTGGCACTTGGCTTGCGAGTCCTTCGCTTGGGACGTGGGGTACGCACATTTGGAGAATGTGATCTGGGTGGAGTGTGCACCACAGAGGGGTCAGGGGTTACATGGAGACGCTTAGAGGGACAAACAGATCTAACATGTCCTCGGCCTCCGCAGTTAAAGCAAGTTACTTCAGAAGTCCTCTGGGCTCCGGAAGAAAATTTGGGGGCTAAATTAGGCGCAGAAGTGATACTTGAAGCCGCACTGACAGGGTGATTGCGCGAACTGACATGTTTGAATACCACACTTAGCTGACTTTGGAATGTTTCAATAGACATAGTAGGATTGGCTTGCACAGAAAGTCTTAATGCAGTATAGGTCGACGGCAAACCAGCCACCATATGGTCGATCAATATTTTATCGTCTAATCGGAGCGACACTGCCCCCGCCTCTGTGCGTAGCCGCAATGCGCGCGCAACATAGGCGTTTGGGTCATCCGATTCACTAAAATATAGAGCTGAGAGAAGACGCATAATCTCAGCCTGCGTTACTGAATCTGGTCTGGCATAGCGATAACGAATGGCTTCCCAGAGAGTGAATGGGTTGTCATCCGGGAGCATAACGACTACATCGTCGCTAACCATGCTCAACAGGTAATGTCGCAAACGTGCCCACTCTAAACGAACTGTCGACTTGTCTGGTTCAGAAGTTGGCAAAAGGATTTTGTCCTTAACATACTTATCCAGAACTTTTGTCTCCAGAAACGTCAGCATGCGATATTTCCACTGATGGTAGTTGGCGCTCGTAGGCTAGGAATGGATCGACCCTCATCAAAATAAGACTCTGCCATGCTTAGTAATCTATATATATAAAGAAGGATGTTTGTGGGTTTGTCTGTGGGTCTGTGGGTCTGTTTGTCTGTATGTTTTTTATACAAATCTACAGTTTTATTCCGATCTTGATGAAATTTCGCATACATGACCTTCAAGCATGAGGAAGGTCACTGTCCACGTCAGATTTCGAAAAAATGTTTCACTGTCCACTTCGATATTCATGGTTATGGCAGGGCATATTAATGAGAAATATCGCATGACCAACAATGCAAGACAAAGTTTTTGCAACAATGGTATCAACACGCAATTCACAAACACTCTGCACGGACCAACAATATATATCTCATGACCAACAATGCAAATAAAAGTTTGTGCAACAATAGGTATCAACAATGGTTTCAACACGCAATTCACCAATAACAATGAGCTCAAAATGATGATGCAATGATAAAGCAATCCTTTCCAAGAATTATAACAATGAACATAGAATGATGATGCAATATGGATAAGTTTCAATTTGTAACAATGCATAGAATTCCTGTTATTCAGGTTTTTCTTAGAAAAGAGAGTTCTTAGTACTTAACAATTTCTTGAAAATCTTTAAAAATGATCAGTAGCTGGAGATAATGAAGAGTTAGCAGACTATTGAGAAAGAGTGGAAAGACGACAGAGAAAGCAAACCTTTAGCTCCGTGCTGTATTGAGCAAATGGAAAGCAAGTAAATAGAAGAATTGGCTACCCAAAGTGATGAAAGGCCAAATTTTGCTTCAACACAACGAGAGAAGAGTGGAAATTGCAACAACATCAAGTGTACATCTGAAGTAAGATTACCTGAGTAAGAAATTATTGGAGCGGTCCATCCATTGTGAGCCTTTAAAAAGATTTTTTTCAAATTTTCATTAAGAATTTTTACTGTATTAATTTTAAGCATTTTCATGTGTTTATTTTTAAGATATTGCAAAATTTAATTTAATTTTTTGAGATTGTTCTGTTTACATCCAAGTGTAATTATCCCGGGCAACGCCGGGTACCTTTGCTAGTAATCTATATATATAAAGAAAAATGTTTGTGGGTTTGTCTGTATGTTTTTTATAGAAATCTACAGTTTTATTCCGATCTTGATAAAATTTCACATACATGACCTTCAAAGCATGAGGAAGGTCACTGTCTACCTCAGATTTCGAAAAAATAATAATTATTGATAAAAAATCGATATTCATGGTTATTGCAGGGCATATTAATGAGAAAAATCTCATGACCAACAATGCAAGACAAAGTTTTTGCAACAATAGGTATCAACAATGGTATCAACACGCAATGCACCAACACAAGGCAGGGATCAACAATATATATCTCATGACCAACAATGAAAGGAAAATTTTGTGCAAGTGTAATTAACCCGGGCAACGCCGGGTAACTTTTCTAGTATGTTATATAACCCACTAAACCAATAAACCACGCTCTGCTACCAGTGTTCAAAGGATTAATTAAAAATGGAACGTGATAGTGGTATATATAACATTTTATTAATTATGAATTAATATATATACATATACAAATTTTTTGCGGCAGCAATGGCAGGCTGAAGGATAAATTCATTTACAGAAAATCAAGAGAAAAATAATTAAGGGTAAAAATAAACGAACCTTGTGCGTAAAAATAAAGAAAGGCATGGCGCGTCTATATTGCTCAGTGGAACATAAGATACAATATGTATCCATCACTCCCACTGAAGAAAAGAATAGTGATCCATAGAATGAGACATCTTGCTGCATTGCATTAATCGGAAGGACCTGTCATAGTTGTATCAAGCAAGAGAATGGTTGTGTAAGACGTCCAAGGATCAACGTGAACCAGGCATGAGAATGAGTATGCCATGGGAAAAAAGAAAAACGATACAATATTTCTTCAGAAGGAGGATGAGTTGGCAGGAGGTTCCATAGCAAAAAATATATATGTTCCACTGGCGGGGAAGTAGATAGGCGGCCATGCTGCACAGGAGGCTTGTAGAGGTGGAAGAGGGGCAAGAGGTGAGGAAGGAATGAACTGTAAGCAAAAAAAAATAAAAATTACAATTTTGTAGACAATTAAATGGTATAACTTCCTGCGGTCGAGGAAATTATCCGCGAGGGAAAGAACGCATTTGCACATCACACGCGGATCATAAAAAAATAAAATTTATCGACAACAATGATAAAGATATAAATTGCAACAATCAGTCTACACATTAGGAAGAAATCTAGACAGTAATTTATAACAGAACTAAATAAATATTTCTTAAAAACATAAAATATTAATTCCAGTATTAGACAAAGATAATACCATTAATCCCAACCTTTCCCGAACAATAAGGCCTGGGCGCAGAAACGTCATTACATTGTTACATCAAACCTTAGTAGGGCATTGTTAATCGTATTTCCACCAATAATAAGTCCTGAATTTTTCCTACTGAGGTGATGTAACAATGTAATGACGTTTCAGCGCCCAGGCGTTATCTTTAGGTGGTGTTGGTATATCTCATGCAAAGCAAAGTTTCTGCAAGAATAGGCTATAATAAAAAAATTACTTGCGTTAAATTAAAATCAAATTTACAGATTCGACTGTTATGGTAACCGTCGTACGACGGAATTTAATGCTAACAAAAGTAAACGACGCGACAAAAGATAATAATTAAAAGTCTCCTTTCTTTTTAACAATATAACACCCATTATCTATTTCAATTCTACGTCTGGGAGATTCGTAAAATAGCTCGATAATTTTTTGATGCGTGTAATAACAATTTGTATACAGTGTGATTAATGATTCCTAATGAATAAGGTAATAGCACCGAAGAAACGAAAATTTCATATAATCTCTGAAGTCGAAGAAATCTATACGAATGCAACGGAGTCGGGAAATCGACAGCATCGATTGTTAGGCTATGTTCCTGGTCCAAAATCATTAGAAGATCTTTGAAGAGTTTTTGTTGTATTGCGAGATACTTTCCAGGAGGCTTCAGAAGCTCTAAGCTAAAGGACGATGAAGAATGGCATCGTTGCATGCGATGTGGGAAGCAATTACTTTCCAGATTTGACAAATCAGACATCTGTTTGCAGTCAGTCAGTCCCCAGAAACCTAAGAGAATGTGGAATAGTTGTTCAGACGCGTTGCCAGAAAACCATCAGCATCAATTCAACTCAGAAGCAACCAATCTTCGAGTGCTGTATCTCCAATTAAGAGATTTGGACCAATAACTGACGAACAACAAATGGCGACTCAAGGAATATCCAGGTATGCCTCAATTGCATCAGTTCGCTAATGAAGTTGAAGCATTCCAGGATTCAAATCCACTGGTGTCGCTGGAGACTGCATACCTTCGGGCAAGATTCCAAGAGTTGAATATGAGACGCGAATGCAATGAGACGCTAGAAAGGGAGACTCTGTTCTTGGATGGTCCTGGCGAAACCGGAAAATCATTTTTGCTGAAAAAAGTGCTGGCGACTGTTTGATTAGAAGGCAAAATTGACCTGGCAACGGCAACGAGTTGACTTGAATCCTGGAACGCTTCAACTTTGGTCGGGCGAACGGCACATTCAACGTTCAAGCTAGGCCTGGATCTAAATGTAACTTCAAACTGTAATACCCCCACTCAATCGCAACATGCAGAATTGCTATGAAATTGCAGATCCTGGAATGCGAGTTGCTAAATATATTTCCTTTTCGTATAATCTATAGGTGTTTAATGTCGCTTATTGCCTCTGATCGGTTGCGCCGTGCACAAGACCTTTTAATAAAAAAATACTTACATTTTTGCAATGCTACTTTAACGCGTTGCTTTCAGTCTTGATATTGTGGGTTCGAATCCTTCAGAATACACTTTTTAAACAGAAACAACTTTTTTCCCGTCTTCGTTTTGCCTTGGAAAGTACGTTTTTTATTATACAGGGTGTAAATTATCTCCTTCAAAAAACCTACACTACGATGTAGACGAAATTCAGGCGATTAAAGTGATATAAGACATTTGGAGTCGCAAATCGTAAGCAACGCCGTAAATTGAACCTCAAACTAAGCTGAATGACGTGGCGCTGCGTAGCACGAGCCAAATTTGGCGTGGTCTGGCTGGTTCCCCCGCTCCCCACTGGCTCATCCCGAAGAGGTCCGCCTTCCATACCAACGTGACGTACTTTGCTCTCGCGCCGGAGTCATAGCACGAGCAGTGCCAACCTCGTTTAATAACGATAGCATTTATCATGTTTCTCATCAAAAAGTATCGAGGAAATGAACAAATGTTGGAGTGGAAGGCGGACCTTTTCGGGATGCCAAAATGATTGCAAATAGACGGCTGACAAGGAGACTCCTAGTACTCTGACTCGCTTATTTGGATGAAAAAAAAATGTACTTCAAATTAAGCTCTCATGCAAAGCCATCCGACGCACTTCCCAAATTTGAAGAGAAAAAAATCATTAAGTTTTTTACCAAATCAAATTAAGTAGAAATACCAACATTGTTGGAGCTAAAGTGAATAGCTTAACGTGGCTCAGCGGTAAAGCATCGGCTTTTGGTTAAAACAATGTGGGTTCGATTCTCGTGAAGGATATGATGTTTTTTTTCCCCCTGAAATTTTCCTTAATGTATATAAAAGTTATAGTTGTACCGCAAGATTTAGAGCCCTGAGTGGAATGCTCGATTAACAGAATAAGGGGAGTACGGCTCTTGCTCAAGACCATTGTTGAAACGATGGATTATTTCATATTGTTGGATTTTCGCTAACGTAATGATTTGTCTTCAGAGCAATGATTAAATTTAATTCTTATGTTACAAGATTTTATTTTATTAATTTATGTATTTATATTATTTTATTTATTCATTTAGTCTAGTTTATTTAATTAATTAATTATTCGCTTTATTTTCTTTTATTTTTTGTATTTATTTATCATTTAATTAATGTATTCTTATATTAGTTATATTATTTTATTTATTTATTTTTATTTATCCAATTCCATCATAATTTTTTCATTTTATTTACACATAAATTTTTATGGCTTTTTCATTGAAATGCCAAATTGTATAATGCTTAAACATTACAGCAATACTGCTCTTGATTCTCGTTCTATGCTTATAAGGAGATTCAATTTTGGATTCAAAAGTGTATGGTTCATCTTTGGATTTTATGGTGTCTAACCATTAATAAAAATAGACTTATTAAATTAATCACACAATTATAAATAATTTTTTGAACTTATCTTATTTTTATCTTAACAAATTAATTTAAAAAGAAAACCGTAAATTCGGTAAAAAAATATTATAATATACGAATCCTTCTTTTAAAAATAACATGAATTTAGCATAATTTTAGAAATATCATATTTAACGTAATTTTAAAGTAACATGCATTTAACGTAATCGAAAATTAATAAAACAGTTTTTAATTTTCTTGAATGGGATTTGAATGGATTTTCAGCACTCAGTGTGTGACCTGCGTCTTCTTCATCATCCCACCAGTCGTTAGCAGAATCCTTAAAAATTCTTGCTTAAATAATTACGCAGTCGAACGTCGATAAGTGGATAGCCTCGGAACTGGAAGAAAATATACACTTTCAAGCAGGGAGTTTTCTTTTAAAAAAATACACTACTCAACGCTATTTGATTTAAACAGTGTCTAATGTTTAATTTAACAATATATAATTATCAGTTATCACAAAACAAAAGAATATTCCACTTTTGTATTCACATTTGTTGATGGATTTATTTTCAATCAGTATCCAGTCGTCCATAGAGTAAATTAAGCTAACTAAATGCTATATTATACAGAAACTTTATTATTCCTTAAATTCCCAATTTTGAACCGTATCTTTACATCATCAAGACATACATACATATCAGTGACCTGTTCAACATTTCTATCTCCTAACTGTACCTTCTGTCAAAATTTATTCTGTCTTCAAACTGTACCACCTTACTTCCTACACTATCTGTGCCTT
>JAHWFO010073245.1:0-13877 GCA_023313115.1 Rhysida immarginata
AATTTTGTCCTATTTTAATTAAAGGAGTGTATTCATCTTTATTAATATATAATTATCACTACTCCTACGTTTATAATATTCAAACTTCTGTTCAGATGTAATTTTTTTTACATTACACTGAAATTGAGAAAGATTAGTGGCATCTGTACACTGTGATATAATCAAATCTCAAAGGAAAAGCAAAACACTTCGATTTATTAAGGTTAAGTAATATAAATTTTGAGTTATTAAGGGTTTGTCAGTAGACTATGGTTGTTTAACCATGGTTAGCTAATCAAGCACTTTCCGTTCACTCTGCATTCAAGGGAAATGACGGTTACCAAGCGAAATGGTGTTTTCTATGATTTTTTCCCTCGTAACTGCATCAATAGATTGCAGTGAGAGTAGGAATTGGCTTCTGTTGGTGAAATTACAGTGGATGGAGTAGAATGTGGTTGTACATTTAGCAGTTATGTTTAGCCTTTCTCAGGCCTGAAATCGTTCTCCACAAGTGTATACAAGAGCTTTGCTTTCCTCATCAGACCACTTGCTGCTGCACTTGGAGCTAATCGATATATGAAGTAGATTGAAATTTCAAATTAGGGAGGATTTCAATTTAACGAGGTACTGCTGTATTCATATTGAATTAAAAGTGAAAATTCAGATATACTAAATACGCTTTGAAAAGAATCATAAAACCAACAGTTTGTTACAGTCATGAAAATGTTAAACAAAAAAAAAAAAAAAGTTCTTCAATTCTTCAAGTTCACCAATACAATGCTATGTGCGTCAGTTATGGTACATATGCTTCTTGAGATTAATAACATACTTCATCAGTGTGCGGTACTTACTTCAATATTACTAGTAGAAGATGAAATGTCAGCTTCCTCTGTAATTAAATTTCCAGTCTGAATATCAGGCGGAATATTTTCTGAAATGTTTTGAGATTGTTGAGAAATTACTGATGCAACACTTTGTGATCTAAAAGAAATTTTAAGCACAAGCAACATTAATTACAATGTACAATTAAGCTTTGAAGTAAATGCTGCAACATTTTAACAGAATATTCAAAATAATAATTAACGCTGGTCTTCACCATGTCCTTTAAGTACAAGGTGTCCTAAAAAGGACTGACAATTTTTAAAACAAAATAGCAGCCAAACGGTGAAGGTTATTAAAGTTCGCTAAGTTCCTCTGCGTTTAGCAGACCAATTTATTCGGATTGTGCTAATGACCTTCTTAACGGCCTGCAGATTTAGTGCCGTCGTGGCCAACCACAGACGTCCAATGATGCCTGTCAATGCATCCACCAATTCATCCAAATACAGTAAAACAGTTGTACGAAAAATGTATACGAACCGGTAGTGCTGTTGCCTGGCATCGTTGGACATTCACCGTTGACCATGACGGCACCAAATATGCAGGCTGTTAAGAGTGTCATCACACACTGTCTGGAAAGACTGGTCCGGAAAACACAAAGAAACTTACCATTTCATTCTTTGACTCGATAAAATCGATGACCCAGCTTCGCACTTCTTCATTTCGATGCATTCTGCACCAACTTGAACAAATGGTAGTCCAAAAGAGCAATCTCTGGAGAGCACACAGGGAAGGGCATCCTTTACCATTCGAGCAAGGTCAGGACAAGCGCTGTCGTACAGAAGGATCACTTGGTAGTGATTTGGTGGCTATTTCCCTTAATTGCAAATTGTAGATTTCACAGTTGGCGAAAAAACTAAATTCTTACCCTTTTGAATAGTTTCAAGACCAACCAAAAACTTAAAGGTAAACTCCACACCCAAACCAACTTTGTTTAAAATGAAAGATGGAAGTCTCAATAACAATGTAGCATGTATAACATTTTTCAATCTGTACTGAAAATTGATAAAATATATAAAAAACTTTCATTCTCGCAGCAGGAAATGACGCCTTGTTCCGCCGTGTTCTCAGGAGAAGGAATGGAAGATCCCACGCCAATTTTCAATTTTCCGAGGCATTTTTCTTAATAAAATATTAGGAAAAATCGAAAAATTTTGAATGATACATGCTCTATTAACCTGGATTAATGTTATGATGCCAAAAAAATAAAGTCGATTTATTCCGTGGAGTTTACCTTTAAATGTAAATTTTTATATCAGGTACGTCCAGAAAGTAAATTCCATTTCTATTTCTTCTCGTGGCAATGCTAGAATCGCACTTTGGCGCATACACAGTAGTTACACTAATGCCTTGGGAAGGGGTTGACACCAATTTGAGTTAGCTTTCGTTTGTGTACGCTTCACTCTGATTGTTAAAATGGCAAAGAAAATTGAAAATCTCGCCGTTTATCATATTACATCTTAATTTGTTTTCTGAATGCACAGATCAGTAACCTAATCGACATTCATCAGAACTGCGCAACACGGAACAAGTGTTGAGGAATGCTCACCCACGATTTTGTTTTAATGCATGATAATGTTTTAATGTATCAGGTTGTTGCAAAAGTTTCTTCCGGTTCTAGAACCCGTGGCCAAGAAGGGCTCATTTTCCGAGGGGGGTGTTCATATGTTTTCAAACAAATTATTGCATTCATTTCCTGAATATCTTTGCTATATTACATCCAAGAATCAACTTTCTGACTACACATCTGACAGTGCCATCAACGATCTGAAATGGACCTTTCACGCGAGCATATTCAAGCAATAATCTTCTACGAGTATTCTGGAAAGATTAGTGCTGCGCACTTGCCAACGTTTAGGTGATGGCACTGTTAGTTTACGTACAATAGAAGAATGGTATCGCCGGTTCAGACGCGGAGATAGCACTCTTCGAGATGCACCTCTCTGGTCGGCCAATCATGATTTCAGATGGTGATCTACGCCAAGCAATTGATGAAGATCACAATGTAACAACGAGGGAACTCGCAGAACAGTTCAAGGTTCACTTTTCAACCATTGCCCGGCATCTGCATGAACTGAATCTGTCATTCAAGTTCAATCGTTTTGGTGTTGGAATAAAAATTCGGAAAAAACTTTTGCAACAACCTGATATGATAACGCCGCACTTCAAACGTGACACAACAACCCTTACAGCCCTGACCTTGCATCTACTTGTGACTTTCATCTCTTTTTGCCCGAAGTCGTTCCTTGGTGGCCGAAGTAAATGAAGCCGAAGTGGTGAAGTAAATGAAGCTGTCACAGAAGGCAACTTTTTACAGGTGTCCCACTGAGAACTCCCCGATTTCAAGAGTAAGTATCTCGGAAATGGAGATGGATAAAGAATGAAACAAGTGGTATATTTATTTCAAAAGCCGTAAAAATACGACACGGAAGTTTCAAAATGTTACAATAGTTGCCGAAAGCTAAAAATTTCATTCTTCGTTTGCTCCATCTCTGTGCTGCGAAAGGTGCACATATTGAATCAATTGTGATATGATTGCGTGGCTGCTTGCAAAGGACAGTTTATAGCCTATTTCTCGGACTACAGAGTGCAGCACTACCTGTCAGCAACATTTGTAACTAATTTTGAAACTTCTGCATCCTGCTATCGATTTCTGAGGAGAACTGAATACCTATCACAAATTTTTGAAATAGAATTAATAACAAACGCTAATAACCTTTCTTTATCATCAGAAGTGCTTCCAACCACTGACGATTCCCATTTCGATGACATTATTTCCAAACCCGATTTAATTTCCTCAAAATTTTCATATTTTAAGGCTTGCACAAGTTGAAGGAGATATAATAGGAGATCCTGTCAAAAACAATTGAAAACAAACCATCACAAACTTTAACAAGACCAATGAGAAATGTGTTGAAATAAACCAAATTACCTCGTCAGGTGCCTGCTTTAACCTTGTGACTGCATAACGACGGACCGATGGGTTAATGAAGTGCGGGGAAAGCAATTCTAGCGCATCTTCTACGTCCATAGGAGCCCACCTATGCAACAGGTCCAATGCTTGCTTTGCTTCACCAGACAATTTCCAGTTAACACATTTCAAAAATTTTGTTAATGCCTATTAATGACGCAGTGAATATTCTCAATCAGAATTTACAGTAAGAGAAGAGAAACGGCAATGCATTTCACAATTGCAACCTTTTGACATTAGAAACAGTTCAGTTTAATTTATCAAATTTTTTCTACCTAAAGACATAAAACAGTCCCAGTCTATGGTAAAGATAATCATATTATATTTTATTAATTACAAGTTCAGTGCATAGTAAGAGGATATTTCAATATGTGATGCGCAATTATTTGTTACGCCACAAGACTTATCCAAAGAAGCTGAGATTTGGCTAAAATGTTTGAATATCATGCCGCAGAAAGATACGCTTGACATTGCTGTCCCACTTGGGTCAAATTTATGAACTGCAAAACAAAAATGGCATGTGTGCTTTCTTTGTCTACTGTCGAAGAGCAGTAAGGTGATGTTCATTCTCTGTGGGCTCAGCTGAAAAACCCGACTGAAATTCTCATGTGTGTGATGGCAGTGATTGCCTAGGCCACTCGTAATAATCCCATGAGATGCAGTTCTCTTTTGCCAATGAACATGAAGACCTCATTAATCACGCAACCTGTAAACGCTACAATGTTGCATGCCAATTCGGACGGACAAATGGGTTCATCTGGAGACTTTGGCAGAACACGTTAAGATTTTGGTTGGAAAAGGGAAGACACTGTTTATGAGAAACTGCAATTTCTTATGTACACTGAGTTAGCAAAACTCATGGGATAGTTATTTAATATCTGGTCGGGCCACCTCTGGCCCTGTGGAGTGCAGCAATACGGCGTGGTAGTGAGTCTGCAAGTTCCTGGTACACTTCCGGAGGCAGTTGACACCAGATAGTCTGCAGAGCCGAAGATAGTTGCTGCCCGTTCGTGGGCGGATGATCCAGTGCCCGGAGCCTGACTTCAACAGCATCCCAGATATGCTCGATGGGATTCATGTCAGGGCTCCGGGCTGGCCAGCTCAGTCGTTGGAGCTCTCCTGCATGCTCCTCGAACCATTCGCGGACGACATTGGAGCAATGTGGTGGAGCATTGTGATCTTGAAAGACTGCTACGTCGTCAGGGTGTTGAAATGTCAAAAACGGGTGCAGATGGTCTCCGATGAGTTGACGATACCGTGGACCATTCAACGTTTGGTCCAGGATAACCAGAGGGCCCATTCCAAACCAGGAAAATGCACCCCAGACCATCACTGACGCCCCACCACCCTGCACCACCACCTGTTGGCACGCGGGATCCATCGTTTCGTGAGGTCTGCGCCACACACGGTGCCTCCCATCAGCTTGGTACAGTTGATATCGTGACTTATCTGACCATATGACGTTACGCCACTGTTGCAGAGTCCAGCCAAGATGGTTGGTGGCAAATACACGCCTGAGTGTCCGATGACGCTGGGCAAGCATTGGTACTCGTGTAGGGCGACGGCTGCCAAACCCGAGGGCATGCAGATTCCGACGGATTGTCCACCGAGAGACGTTTCTAGTGCGGCCAGTATTGAACTGGTCTATGATTTTCTGCACTGTTGCGCTCCTGTCTCACTGAATCATTCGTCCCAGGTGTCGCCGGTCACGATCATTCAGGGCAGCTGGACGCCCGGTATGGTGCCTGTTGTGGACTGTGATGCCTTCATCCAGCCATTCCTGATACACCCTGGAAACAGTTGAGCGGGGAAAGCCAAATTCGTGCACCAATGCCGAAATGGAACATCCCATGCGTCGGGCACCTACTATCATACCCCGTTCAAAAGACGTCAACTCGCGACGACGTGCCATTTCTGATTAATCACTTATCCAAGCTCTTCCCACAACGTCTAATGGTCCGTTCCCAGAATCCGTTACCCCTGTGAATTCGTGAGCCATGCCCATCAATCAATGTGCTTGCTATCCCATGAGTTTTGCTAACTCAGTGTACACTTCACTGACAATGTCAGCTTCTTCAGCGAGAGTTTGGGTACTCGATAAACAAGAGCCGAAACAAACAATGTGAAAAGCAAATATATACAAAACGGTAGAGTATAAATGACCAATCTAGGACAGATATAAACAATAATTCCCGAGTGCCGGTTCGTAACCAATCAAGTGCGATGGATAAAAATCCCCTACTTTAAGAAAATCCCCTTGGAGACGGACAAAAGCCCCACCAGCAAGGATAGTGAAGCAATCAAGCACTCAGTTATTTATTTTACAATAAAATCTGCCAAAGGCAGCCAATCCGTTACAGACATCGGCTCATCATCACTATTAAGTAGCCAGTTAGAAGGTTTATTCTTAACTATTTCCATAGATTCAGAAACGGCAACAATCGTGAATGGGTTTGAAATTTTCACGCAAATAATCATGTTCTTCTTTTAAGATATGGTCCACAAAAGATGAGACACCCCATTTTGCATTTTTTAATTTTTTATATGTCCTTTCATTTGTTTTTTTGTAGCACTATGGGAATTTCCTACGTAATACTTTTGGCACGTGGCACATTCAAACCTGTAAACACCTGCCTTATTTTCAATGGGGATTATGTCTTTCATTCTGCAAAGTTTATTCTTAAGAGTGTTGCTACTTCTGAATAATATTTTGTATCAAAACCGGTGCTAAGGAATTTTTGGTTTGTCTGTCTCTCCCGGATTGGTCATTTATACTCTACCATTTTGTATATATTTACTTTTCACAGTGTTCATTTCGGCTCTCGTTTATCGATAGTCCAAACTCTCGCTGAAGAAGCTGACATTGTCAGTGAAATGTACATATGAGGTAATTATAAAAAATTCCCTGGTGTTACGTCCGGGGAACGTGGGGCCATGCTGTAGGACCATCTCTTCCTAACCATCGGTGGGAAAAGTTGAATCGAGGAATTCACAAATGATAATGGCCAATGTGGCGAGGCACAGTCCTGTTGATAAATTAATCATGGTTGGTACTCGCATCCATACTCATTTTCTAAATCTCTGCACACAAATCGGTGATTTTGTCTCAAGAAACCACAGAATGCATTGAGCTTTCTATCTCATAGACACCATTTTCGACACGATTGATGTTAGCTTTGAAATGGAGATCATAAACTTTTTGAAATGGAGATCATAATTACAAAAACTGTAAGTATCCATCTGACATATTTTTTTTTTTTTGTGCGTTACTTATTGAAATGCCCTCGTAATTTAATATTTGACCAGTACTAAACATTTCTTTAAGTAAATGTTTTTATTAAAAGTTTACCATAAGGAATTGCTTACTTTTTTTTGGTTGCATAAATAAAATCTAAATTTCCATACAAGATCCTGTTCTTCGGAAGTCAATTGTTTTGTGGGTGGATAGCCTACTATGATCTGTAAATTAGAATTTTTACAACTAATATCTACAATAAAGTTAAATTATCAAATATTTATAGAAAATAGAAAACAAATGATTTACGGATTTTTATATTAAAAGCTTTAAAAGAATCATGATATTAAATGACCAATTTTATTTACTGTTTTCTCCTAGGGCCAATTTTATTTATTGTTTTGTCCAGTAATATTGATCCAGGGGCGTAACCAGAATTTTGCATCGGGGGTTCATGGATTTTTGCCCTCTGAATATTTAATTAAGCCTCTTTTCTTGTTTAGGGCTTGGCTATTCAGCGGGAGACCTTTGACCTCGTTGGGGGGTGGTTCTTCCCTTTGCTGAATAGCTTTCGTTGCCATGTGTGGGTTTTATGACCCTTTTCCGCTCTCGGACAGAAGAGTCAGCTTAATTAGTGTGTTTTTCTTAGTTTCGTCTTTTGTGAGAAAGTGACTATTTTGGGATTCAACGGGTTTGGCTGTCAATTGATTGGTTGATTGACTTGTGTCGGCTTCTTTATGAAGTTTTAGACAGATTTTCTCTCTGAGTTTTGGAGAGGCAGTTGGTGACTGATCGGCCAGGGGAGCAGAGATTGTCGCTGGGTGACCGCTGGTGCGAGATTGAACCTCGGAATTGGTTCTTTCCCCAATTGCCGATGGCCCTACGGCTTCGAGCCTTGTCATAGACGGATGGGTTCCCAGTCTCGTTCGGCATCGTTTGGCAGTTGGCTTTGCTTGACACCTGGTTGATCCCCTCTCTGTCTCCTTGGTCTCAGCAGTCTCTTTTCCTCACTGACTTTCTCCGTCTCATCAGATGTCCCAGAGAATCATCGTAGCTTCGTCGGTAAGCTGAGATTATTGTAGGCAAGTACGTTTTACGGTCGTGCTTTGCTGTTTTTACTCGCTTATCTGTCTTCTTTGCCCTACTTTATATCCCTGTTACCCAATCCAACTTTCACTCAGTCTAATAAAGGCATTATCTATGGCCCAGACAGTTTCTTTCTCTTTCTCTGCCCACGAGAGCGCCCAGCCAGCAGTATTCTGAGGATGATTGTTGCCCTGTGTTAGGTAGTGTAACTGTAGGTAACATTTATTTATTTTTTGCTTTGTGGGTTGAAGCCATGTTTATGTTATGTTGTTGCTTATTTGCCTATTTTGATTGATTGCTTTGTCGTTGATTGTATTTACTTTTGTTATTCTGATTTGTTTATTTAATTGTGTTGTTTTGCTTTTTCATGCCTTTTTATCTGATGCATTATTTAAGTTTAAGTCTTATTTTTAACCTCGTTTTTTGCCGTTTTTTTGCTGTTTCTTGTCCTTCATTGTGAGTTTGGTAGTGGTCAACCTCCTGAATTCCACTATACAACTTTACCATCCTTAACACAACGCAAATTCAGGGTCGTTGAATTGTTCGCCAAAATTGTAGTGGTTCCCTTTTCCCCGTTTCCCACATAACAGATGCCGTGAGGTAAGGTTCGGGTCCTGTTCCCCATAAGGATAAAATGAAGAATAGTTTTTTAGTAGAAACAAAGAAAAACAAATGAACTTAAACAGATCAGGGAAATAAAACGGGGGTTTGTCCGAACCCCCCTTGTTACGCCCCTGTGATCATGATTAACTGGTATAATCGGTCAGGCCAAAAGCTATCCTAAAAGTCTCGATTGCAGCTTTCTGGTACTGACTGAGCCGTCCTAAACGCTTCAAAACCACGACTGGATATCAGAAATTCGCATCATGATTGCCTGAAAAATTTTTTAGGGGCAGAAGGCGGTCAGCAGAGTTTTCAACATGATGGAGCAAGCGCTCACACTTTGCAAAAGCAGATACTGAAAAAGCCAGTTTTATACGAAGAAGAGTGCAATGCACACATTATCGCAGTTTATGGACAAACAGAGCCACAAACAGAAGGTAACATCTGTATATTTTAGTAGCTTGATACATTTGGCTAACAAATTATGCAAAAGACATTTTGGTAACACTTGCGCATGTGCAGCTAAACATTATTTAGTAAAAATGCTCATATTTCATCAAATATTTAATATTTTTATATTCTGATTGCAGGCTGTTGGCTGTACTGTATTTTGTCAAGTTTCCTGAAAATGGCATTGCATCGTGTTAAAAACAAAAAGCTTACAAAAAAATTTCCATTTTTTTAAAGAAACCTTTATATTTCCAGAATATATGTGCTATTCTCATACAAATGGACACAGAGAAGTAAAAGAAGCATATGCTACAGCTACAATGCATTTCAACCATTATTTTTTACAGGGTGATTCCAAACATTACCGTATTTTTTTATTCAATTTGTTGCTGGTCCCCTATTTGCCTTCAGGACAAAACCTTTGCTGAAATAAGTGAGGTGTAACATGCTCTTTACACTTCTGATGTTTCAGGATAATTCGTCAAGTATTTTTCTAGGTATTCAATAAAATGTTTAAAATCAAAGGTCCTTACATTCATTTGTCCAACCCCTGTACATGGTTATCGATTGCAGATGTTTGCTTTATTCAGAGTTCTTGAAACATGGTACCCTCCACCTCACCTGTAAGTCTGTTTGTTCAAAGTGAACTATAAAAAGCCAAGATGGATCCATAATTTAAATAATAAATTGGAAATAATAACAATACTATAATAATAAAACAGCCCGGTAGGGCCATCGGAATATCATATTCAATCTATCTGTCACTGACTGGCAGACTAGTTTTGGTTTAAGCTACGATTTCACTAAGGGAATGCTAGGAATAAGTAATGCCTTTTTTTCCTGCCCATTTTTGATTGGTTGAAAGAATTCTACTCGTTTGCGCTTGCATTAGTTTCCTTTTTTTTTCTTGATGGGCACTATAATCAAAGTAATTTTCAAATAATTTCTCAACAATTCTCGCTTCAGGGGATTATGGCATCAAATTTTAAATAATGCTTATCATTAATCTATATACAGGGTGTTTTTGAATTGAGTATAGATTTTTTGGGAGATGATAGAAGAGGCCCTTAGAAGTATTTTTTGTCATATGAACATGGGGTCCCCGCAACTCCGTTTACTTACAATACTGCACTGAACAATCAAATGACGCCGGGATGCAGTGTGCGTTGGGAAGCCTAGATTATTTTATTTTTAACAATTAACACAAGCAATCTTCTGTATGACTTTTACAGTAATCGTTCGAAATGACCGCCATTTGCTTCATAGCACAATTCGCAACGCCTTATGATGGATTGATGTACGCGTGAAAACAGTTGATTTGCACGGTCGCTGATGTCACCTGCTGCCGCGACAACACGAGCCGCCAATTCTTCTTCGGTATCTACGGGTTCGGAGTACACCATTGATTTTATGCTTCCCCATAAAAAAAATCATCGGTGTGAGATCTGGCGATCTCGGTGGCCAAGCAACTGGTCCGCCATGACCAATCCAACGACCAGGATATGTCTCATTTAGGTAATCTCTAACTGCTCTTGTGTTATTACAGTAGATTGCTTGTGTTAATTGTTAAAAATAAAATAATCTAGGCCTACCAACGCACACTGAGTCCAGGTGTCATTTGATTGTTCAATGCAGTATTGTAAGTAAACGGAACTGCGGGGACCCCATGTTCATATGACAAAAAATACTTCTAAGGACCTCTTCTATCATCTCCCAAAAAATCTGTACTCAATTCAAAAACACCCTGTATATAAAAATAAAACGTATTTTCTTACATTTAACTGATCCCTAGTAGATGCGTTTGGTTTTAAGTCTTTATCCGTCCATCCACTTCTTAAACTCCGAGCCAATTTATGATGTTTACTTTCAACCAAATTTTCCTGTAAAAGTGTTAAAAGATATAATAAAATATCAACTTTAATACTTAAACATTATGCACAATGAATAATTTAATGACGCAGCAAATACATTTATACAAAATAAGTACATGTACTATGACATATTTGAATATTACATTATAAATCTCTATATTCATAATACGAAAGAAAAGATTTTCAAAAATACAAGAGTAAAATACATATTATAATTTATCCTCACGCAAAGTAAGAATTTAAAGCTTCAACCTTTGGGAGCACATATCTAGAGCTCAATATGGCGGTAGACCTAATTCTTCAGTCCAAGAACTCCTTCTGGAGATCAATTTAGAGGCTATAGAGGCCTAGGAAGACAGACAGACATTTGTCATAATCTGCATCGATATTGCCAAGGCCTTTAATACTGTTCCACATCCGCAACTGTTTATAGAATTACAAGCTATAGGGATTACAGGAAAAACACTCAATCTATTCCACCAGAGGGAAAATTTTATTATCGGAGAACACCATACTACTTACGCTACAGCGAAAAGAGGTATTCTACAGGGATCAGCAATCAGCGATACTCTTCTTGCTACGTTGCTTTCTCCTATCTTTGGACTACAGTTAAAATTTAAAATGAGAGCTTTTGATGATGACGTTATTCTGACTAGAGCCTATGCCCCAGAGAAATGTTCCATCATAGAACAAGATGTTGAGTTAGATGTTAATAAGATACAACAGTGGTTTGAAGCAAGAGTCATGAAAATTAATCCGGATAAGATGTCAATTCTTAAGATCGCAAGGGCTAATAACATCGCAACTCATAGAACTTTATCAAGAAGGGAATTGCTTATCATCCTAAAAACTAAAGTTATCCCAAGACTTACCTATGCCATATTAGTATGGAAGCCTTTGAATAAATATAAGCTTACTATGGTGAAATTGGAAAGTGAAATTGAATAAAATTATTTATGTGGCTCTGAACTTACCTCAACGACAATCTATCACTGCTGTTTGCAATGAAGGAAAATTTTGAATTTTACTTCGTTACTTAATTTCATACAGCTTAAAGAACTTGTTAAGGCTTTCATTAATAAATTTCATCCAGCCCACTTTATATATGCCTGGCTTAACAAAACTGATTTAGCGAGGAGATCTACACAACTACTACTTATTCCTCCCAAAATCAGTCCTGGTTTGAAGGAACGTTATTTCCCTTATAATACGATCCATTAGACGTTGTGGGAAGAGCTTGGATAAGTGATTAATCAGAAATGGCACGTCGTCGCGAGTTGACATCTTTTGAACGGGGTATGATAGTAGGTGCCCGACGCATGGGATGTTCCATTTCGGCAGTGGTGCAGGAATTTGGCTTTCCCTGCTCAACTGTCTCCAGGGTATATCGAGAATGGCTGGATGAAGGCATCAAAGTCCACAACAGGCACCATACAGGGCGTCCAGCTGCCCTGAATGATCGTGACCGGCAACACCTGGGGCAAATGATTCAGAGACAGGAGCGCAACAGTGCAGCAAATCACAGACCAGTTCAATACTGTTGCACTAGAAACGTCTCTCGGTGGACAATCCGTTGGAATCTGCATGCCGTAGGGTTTGGCAGCCGTCGCCCTACACGGGTACCAATGCTTATCCAGCGTCATCGGACACTCCGGCGTGCATTTGCCACCAACCATCTTGGCTGGACTCTGCAACAGTGGCATAACGTCATATGGTCAGATGAGTCACGATATCAACTGTGCCACGCTGATGGGAGGCACCGTGTGTGGCACAGACCTCACGAAACAATGGATCCCGCATGCCAACAGGTGGTGGGGCATCAGTGATGGTCTGGGGTGCATTTTCCTGGTTTGGAATGGGCCCTCTGGTTATCCTGGACCAAACGTTGAATGGTCCACGATATCGTCAACTCATCGGAGACCATCTGCACCCGTTTTTGACATTTCAACACCCTGACGACGTAGCAGTCTTCAAGATAACAATGCTCCACCACATCGCTCCAACGTCGTCCACGAACGGTTCGAGGAGCATGCAGGAGAGGTCCAACGACTGAGCTGGCCAGCCCAGAGCCCTGACATGAATCCCAACAAGCATATCTGGGATGCTGTTGAACTCAGGCTCCAGGCACTGGATCATCCACCCACGAACGGGCAGCAACTATCTTTGGCTCTGCAGACTATCTGGTGTCAACTGCCTCCAGAAGTGTACCAGGGACTTGCAGACTCACTACCACGCCATATTGCCCTGTACTCCACAGGGCCAGAGGTGGCCCGACCAGATATTAAGTAACTATCCCATGAGTTTTGCTAACTCAGTGTATAAGTGAACCACTAACTACAGAAACACACAAACGGCACAGGCTCAAACATCTCGTATGCAACAGACTCATCAAGAAGTTCGAAAAATATTTTCATGATTTTTATTCGTAACGCACGAGAGTCATTTCACTTTAATGGAAGTGACCTCAAATTTCTTCTTTTTCGTCATAATGAAAAAATCTTAACCTTCGAATGGATTTAAATGCTTTGCATTTTGCTGACATACGAAGTCAAAATTTGATGTAGCGAGGGTTTTCCAAGAAAATGTTTTGAGATACGAGGGAAAATTACGTTGAATTAATAGTGAAAATAAAATTTTTTCGAGATATCGAGGTTCGACTGTATATGCTAAGTCATTATTAATAGTTTCATCTTCATTTTAAATCAAATTGCCTGGGACCAATAGAGTTTACCTTAAATCAAATACAATAATTCACCCCAAATTAATTGAAATATTTAGGACTGGGAAGATTTACCATTAAAAG
>JAHWFO010073264.1:0-18695 GCA_023313115.1 Rhysida immarginata
CACCCACTCGCTGTTAAGGGTCCCCTCAGGTTTCGAAGACCCCGCCATGTCCTGGATGTCTGCTTTGATGACGTTAACAAGGCCGTCTTCCCCAACTATTGGATCTTCTAGAACCTGCTGATTTTTGGGGACTCTATTCGTCAATCCACAATCTGACTCGTCCCTTCTCGGGACTCATTCTCTGGAGGACTAAAGAGGTTCATCAAGCTTCTCTCCCAGTTCAGTGTACCTCCTCTGTTTTACATTTTGGGCGAGCGTGCAAAGTGAGCTTGGCTCCTGGACCACTCGCGTCTTTCTTTTTCACTACACTGTTCGATTGTCGATTGTCCTGCTCTTTCTCCAGTGATGATTCCCTAATCTAAACAGTCGTCATGCAAAATCTTGAGTAAACCACCTTCTGCAATAACCTGCACATTAACACAGTCATGGCCTTTGTAAACATACTTATGTATGTATTTTATACTGTGAACACTTGCACAAACTTCAACATTTATGTGGGCTTGAAAATAAAGTAAAAAAAGGGGTTTATAAGGAACTATATAACGTTGTCAACTTCATTATGATTGGTAATAGTTATGCCATTATTTCTCCTTTTGTAAACTGGATAGCCATTAATATTTTCTTTTGTTTCATGTACAAATTCTTTTGGAAATACTGAATAAATGGAGCCAGATACTGTGGATAGACTTCAGAAAAAAGGAGAATAAACCACTAATCCATCATCCGATTAAATATTTTATGTGGATTTGTGGTTTATTCACCTTTCTTCTTTTGGAAAGTTCTTTTTGCATTTACCATCAGTCATAGAAATTGAGTTTGGATTAAGACTACGCAAGGACCCTGTACCATATGACATTTAACTCAATTATCTAATACTGTATTTCTGGGGTCTTGAATTTTTGCAGAAACACCTTTGTCTATGTTTTTTATTTCTCTAAATTTCTAATTATCTCGAAGACACAATAATAAATGAACATGGGGCAAACGTCTTTTTTGAAATTCAGCTGTACATAAATATGTTTGTACTTCACCAAATATTTCTTTCTCATTTATCAAGCGTAACATTTCTTTCACTTTTGCACAAACAGTGACATCTGGTCTGCTGACAGCTGTTTCAAAAGAATGTATGTTATTAGTTATTTCTGTCCATGTAAAAGTTAAGAAATAACTGGCTAGCCAAATTTTCTTACTATTGCCATTGCATCCTGACAGTTCTGAATCATATTTTGAGGATATACCAGTGAAGGAAGAAGGTAAAATAACAATCCTTCCAGCACTTAAGTTTTCTTGAGCACCTCGTGCAAACAAATTGCTTGCCAGGCCAGCATATGTAGCTACACTCAATTTTGCCTGTTGAGTACGGATGAATTTCAAACTGCTACCGTCAATGCGATCGTAATAATCAACCACCAACTATTGAGTTAATTTCCCAGCATTAATTATTAGGTTCAAATTTCCCTTAGGAGGAATGCACGAACCATAAATCTGTAGGATACATACTCTCGCATTAAAATATTTTGACGAACGTTAATTTTATGCTCTCCTCCAGCTAGCAGTGAAATATGCCAACCTGGTTCCCAACAAGACCAAATGAATACATAAGACATTGGATCACAGTGCTTGCTGTGAAAATGTATACTTTTTCATCCACCATATTTGGCATAAACGTTTATGTGTCTGTGAGATGGTGGAGCACGATCGTGATATTCAAAAATTGCTGCGACTCTGAACATTTTGGTTCATTGTAACGGCGAGGATCTGACAAAGCTTCATGATAAAAGCGCATAAAAAATTGCCTCGCTCTCTCTGTTGTTTTAAAGCTAATTCATGTCCCTCAGATATTTTTGGTGCATTGTTTTGTAACACTTTACATTACAATTGTCAGTTCTTATGGAGTTATTCGCACCATTTTACATTCTAATTTCATTAGCAGCAGAAAAGTCTAAAATGTACAATTGGCCATAGGAAGCATTGCATGTTTTTTCGGGATACAAAGATGAAATTTTGTTGTGTACTGTACCCAACAATAGAGACCGTAACCGGGAGGTAACTTTATAATGGCACCAAATGACACAAACGGTAATGCTTTATTATAATGTCGAATAGGTTTTCTAAACATTTTTGACATGTCACTGTTTCCTATTAATAAAGCTTTTATATCATCAATAATACATATTTCAGGCAATTTGAATTATTTGTTACAACAACAAAAACTGAAATATCCAGGCGAATTCTTTTCACATGAAAAATGCAATGCTTTACAACTGGAACATATACTGTTTAAAACACCTAAATTAAACGGAGGTAAATTTGAAATGTTATCAGAAACAGCACATCGATACTGAATTTTAAAAGTCTTGAACGGCGCTTCTGACTTTTTTCTTTTGGCATAATATTTGTTTGTTTTTTTCCCGTTTCTGTTTACTGTTTTTTTTTGTAGCGAAACACTGTAGCGGCCATCATAACAATTTCCGTCGTACAATAAATTTATGATTATTTCCGCTCTAGAATTTACAAACAACTGTGTAACACTATTATCATGCGAGTGAAAAACAGTGACGAAAATATTAAAATTAACTTACAGTTGTGTGACCTTGTGTTTTTAAAGTTTATTCCAGTGTATAAAATGGATGATCAAGCAATAAGTTGGCAGATTAAGTTTGGTAACCATAAAAAACTGTATTACGAAATGTCAATAATGATATGTTTAAATAAAAGTTTAATTAAGGATGCTCGAAGTGTAGATTGGAATTTGTTTATCTCAAGAATGAAACAGCTGGTTGGGTCGTTTGATCTTGATTTAAACCCAAATAATTTATTACATAATATTGAAAGTTGTGTTTTCAATATTATGAAGTCTTGTGTTGGTACGATTAAAAATTAACAATCAAGAAATAGATAAGTATGGTGGTCAAAAGTATTCACTGAATTAGCAAAATTAAGAAATACCATATATGGTCAATACATCAATTATCCGTCAATAAAACTTAAGAAGGAATTGGTACATATTAATAAGAAATTTAAATATGAAGTAAGGAGATCCAAACGTAAGACTTTTATGAATGATAATTCTCAAATTTTTTGGGGGTTATGTAAACATATTGCTAGCGGTTGTAAACAAACAACTCCATTTACAGATGCAGGTGTCGCTTTGACATACTTGATATGGATTGAACGTCCCGCAACTATTGTTCTTCTATATATGGTAGGAAATAATGTTCAATTCACTTAATTATAATGAGATTAAGGAAGCACTTTCAGTAGTGAAAACAAATTCCACTTATCCTAATCAGGTATTGATTAGTGATATGTATAAGAATGCTAAGGATATTTTTTTAATCTTTGTAATATTATTGGCAATAGTATTTTGAAAAGAGTGGAAAACTGGTTAGTTACTCCAATTTTTTAAAAAGGTAGTAGAACAAATATTAAAGATTTTAGACCAGTAACGCAGCTTCCATATACAGGATGTTTTTGAATTGAGTACAGATTTTTTGGGAGATGATAGAAGAGGTCCTTAGAAGTATTTTTTGTCATATGAACATGGGGTCCCCGCAGCTCCGTTTACTTACAATACTGCATTGAACAATAAAATGACACCGGGACGCAGTGTGCGTTGATAGGCCTATTTTTAACAATTAATACAAGCAATCTACTGTATGACTTTTACAGTAATTGTTCGAAATGACCGCCATTTGCTTCATAGCACAATTCGCAACGCCTTATGATGGATTGATGTACGCGTGGAAACAGTTGATTAGCATGGTCGCTGATGTCACCTGCTGTCGCGACAACACGAGCCGCCAATTCTTCTTCGGTATCTACGGGTTCGGAGTACACCACTGATTTTATGCTTCCCCATAAAAAAATCCATCGATGTGAGATCTGGCGATCTCGGTGGCCAAGCAACTGGTCCGCCACGGCCAATCCAACGACCAGGATATGTCTCATTTAGGTAATCTCTAACTGCTCTTGTGTAATGCGAAGGTGCGCCGTCCTGTTGAAACCACATCAAAAGTCTGGTCATTAGTGGAACATCTTCAAGAAGACCAGGGAGCTCCTCCTTCAGGAAACCAGGTATGTTTGCCCGTTAAGACGGCATGGTAGGAGATATGGCCCAATCAGGACATTGTGAATCATGCCAACCCAAATATTCAACAAAAAACGATGCTGAAAACTGTTAAAATGTGTTGCACATGGGTTGACATGAGACCACAGATGACTATTGTAGCTATTGAACATTCCCTCTCGCGTAAACGTTGCCTCATCTGTCCACAAAACCATGGAAGGAAAGTCTGGAATCCTATTCTGTTGCTGCATAAACCATTCCGCGAAAGCACGCTGGGGACCATGATCATTGGGACATAAATCCTGCACTTTTCGAAGCTTGAACGGATGTTGCACGTTGTCATGTAAAATGTTCCATACAGTGGTATGACTAGTATTCAGAGCAGCTCCGACCGCACGAGTACTTGTCGATGGATTTCGGTTAAACCTTTCCAAAACTTCATCCTCTAATTCAGGGGAACGTAACCACCGACGATGTCCATGCTGATGATTATCATGAGCGAATGCGCCTGTTTCTCTTAGACGACGATCAACTGCACCAAATGTTCGTGAATTGGGAAGAATTCTGTTGGGATAACGTTCAGCATACAAAAGCTTCGCACCATCCATGATACCAGCACCACCGAGACACAGATGCATGTCTGCATAATCATTCCATGTAAAACGATTCATACTGTTTGTTTCATTTTACACATGTAAAAAGTACAACAAGTGAACTTTTTAAAACAAAGATTTACCTACTGCTTTCGCAGAATGCGATTAGTTCATTTACATATGGACTAATCGTATTTTACAAAGGGGTTGGATGCCATGGAATCTCCTTGACGAAGTTTGTCCTAAGACTTTTCAACAAACAAGCACGTGCACCTTGAAATTTTTTTGCAAACAATTACTTTAAAAGTTACTAGAAGAGGTACCCGGCGTTGCCCGGGATAATTACACTTGGATCTAAACAGAAAAATCTCAAAAAATTAAATTAAATTTTGCAATATCTTAAAAATAAACACATGAAAATGCTTAGAATAAATACAATAAAAATTCTTAATGAAAATTCGAAAAATAAAATAATCTAGGCCTACCAACGCACACTGCGTCTCGGTGTCATTTGATTGTTCAATGCAGTATTGTAAGTAAACGGAGCTGCGAGGACCCCATGTTCATATGACAAAAAATACTTCTAAGGACCTCTTCTATCATCTCCCAAAAAATCTGTACTCAATTCAAAACACCCTGTATATCTAAAGTTATAGATAAAGTAATTTATAAGCCGACCATAGATAGAATAGAAGCAAAGTGTCCATGTAATGTTTTTGGCTAAACAAAAATAAGTCTGTTATTGATTTAAATTTGAGAATATATAATAATTTAATTAATGATAAAGCTAAAGGTTATATAGTTTCAATTCTTACAGTATATTTATCAAAGGCGTTTAATTATGTTGATAGATCTATTTTATTGGATTTAATGGTCAAAGATGGTTTTGATAATAATTAAGTTAAACTATTAGGTAGTTATTTTAGTAATAGAGTAACTGCGTTGAAAGATTTTTTAGATGTTAAAGTGGAATCCAATCTGGGTGTACTTCAAGAGGGAAGCTTATCTTCACACCTGTATTCTTATTATATGTATAAGTTGCATGATTTGAAATTGTATGGAGTTTTATACTCTTATGTTGATGATAACTTAATATATTATAGAGAAATGCCTTATAGTAATCATATTATTGCCTTTTATATTCAAGACGTTAAGTGTTTGGAAGCCTTTTTTGCAATTCGTAAGATTTTGCAAAATCATGTAAAAACATAAAATTATGTATTTTTATAATCCTTCACTTAACGACAAAAAGTTACAGTTTCTTGGGATAATCTATGATTCCATGTTAAATTGGTACACCCAATTTGGTTCTTTAATTTTAAAATTGCATAGAATGGTTTTTATCTGTAAACGTTTAAAATCGGTTTTAACTTTTAATGGAAAAAGAAATTTTTGTAACTCCAAAATTACACCTTTGTTAATGTATAGTTTTTATATATGGTGAAGATCTGGTAAATTTAGTATATGTAAAATTAAAGTAGCCTATAATTTGTTAATTAGAATGTTATTTAGGTTAAATACATATGTCTCAATAACACAATTTGGGGCAAGAAATAATATTCCAACAATTACTTTTATTCAAAATTATTGGTCACTTAAAGAGTTAACTACTATAATTACTTTTATTCAAAATTATTGGTCACTTGAAGAGTTAACTACTATAATAAGAAATCCAAGGCATGTTATGTTTAGCATAACAAATTGTTTGAATAATGGTCCTGAATATAGATTAGCAAATAGATTTAAATTTGTATTTCCATACAATATGACCCTATGCCAACGAAAAGCTTTTCCATATAATGTTTTTAAAGCTTGGAATAATGTACCTGACGTAATGCGAAATAGCGTTTTATTGTGTAAGCAACAAACTTGTATAAAAAACTGCATACATTTTAACAAAAAATTGAAACAATATGTAATGAATACCTTATGGGCTGCATTTTTGTAATCCTTTGTTTATTTTTGTTTATTAGCTATATACTAATATTTATTTTTGATAGATGCAATACTCATTTTTGAGTGTTTTAAATAAAATAAATATAAATAAATAAAACTCTGGTTGCCGCATGTAATTCTAAGTGGCCACCAAACGTTCCACTTCTTGACGTAAATATTAAAGTAATTATTTTAATTAGAGATGGGAACTTCGTAAGCTGTACCAATGGTAACGAAAGAAATATAGGAAGTCCAGTTCTCAACGACATGTTTTACACTTTTATCGCGAATAAGCAAGGGATGATCTTTGGTGCCAGAAATACATACCGATAGGGATCGAAATAAACAGTTCCCATTCCCTTCAAATTTTCGCACATCGTAACAGCTTAAAGATCTCATAATGACATATGAGAAAAAGAAAAAAATTGAGTTACCCAAATATATAAAATCAAAATAGCTTCAGAAAAAATGACTGAATATTTTCTTATCACAACAATCCCTGGCCTCGGACGGATAGTCGTAACATACTTTGTTGCTTCAGATGAAATGAGCAGATGTGACGATTTTGGTCTTACAAAAAAGCTTTGCGTTTTATTATATAAGATTGGATTTGTATCTCATGACCAATAATGCAAGACAAAGTTTGTGCAATAATACTTATCAACAATAGTATCAAAACGTAATTCACCAACACTATATTACAGAAAATTTATATATCATGATTAACAAGGTTTCTGCTTTATAAATAACCAGCAGAGATACTCGGCGTTGCCTGGGATAATTACACTTGTAGGTAAACAGAAAAATCTCCAAAAATTAAATTATATCTTCTAATTCTTTAAATAATAAATGAATCAATACAACGCAGAGCAAAGGAGCTATCCATTCTACGAATAATACGAAAAACAGGAGTTCTAGGTGATATACCGGGACTTTATCTAAACTCGTCTTGACTTGCCTCACCACTGCGGAGCTTCACCAGATATTTTAGACTCAAGTTTTTCTTGCCCTTGACTTAGAAGCTCTTGCTCTATTCGAAACTCCCGTTGTTCAGAAGTTTCAAATGCCCATATAGCATTTTTGTTTTAGTTGCAGAGTTTCTCTGACCAATACTCGTTCTTTCTCATTCCTTTCCATCCATATAAATTTTTGTCAGTCGTCTGGATCTTTGATAGGGATCTCAAGGGAGCCACGCGTGACTCCTTTGTCTCATCAATAGACACTGCCTTATTGATGGTCTGTCACTGCATCATCATTCTATGCTCATTATTATTAATTCGTGGAAATGAACGTTCTATCATCGCATTATCAGCATCTCAGTTTCCAAAATATACCCATTCCCACAGAATAAAGTCAAAATGTATTTTTATGAAATGTTTGGATCTGCTGTGCTACCAAATAAGCTAGGTGATAACCCTGGCGTGGCTCGACCTCATTTTTTGGAATAAATTTTGAAATATCTTAAAAATAAACATATGAAAACGCTTAGAATTAATACAGTTAAAATTCTTAAATGAAAATTTGAAAAAAAAAATTTTAAAGGCTCACAATGGATAGACCTCTCCAAGGACACCACTGCTAGTCTAAATAATTTCATACTCACATAATCTTACTGTAGATGTAGACTTATGTTCTTGATATCCCTTTCATCTCTCGATGTCTTGAATCAAAACTTGGCCATTTATCTCTTTGTGTAATCTAGCGATCGCCGATTCTTCTATTAACATGCTCACCATTTGCTCAATACAGCATGGAGCTAAAGGAGTGCTTTCTCCAGGGTTCCCACATTCTGGAAAGTCAGGGAAGAAGGGCTATTTTCATACATTTGTCAGGGAAATGACACTCGTCCTGGGAAAAGTCTGGGAAATAGATTTTACTGGAGACATCTACACTTACATTTATATGTCCAGTTATGGTCCAGGAAGCAAAAATTCTTGAACAAGCCTCGTAATACTGATATTAATACTAATTTTGTATAATGTAACAACTAATAAGCTACATCAGGCACGGCTCGTCACTGGATGGGTGACCATCCGTGATAGCCAATCTTTACCATACAGTCGTGAATTGGATCCAATACGTCCATCCAGGGACCCAACTCGTCGGCCTCTGGCCATACAGGCCTTGAATGGACGCATTGGATCCAATTAATTAATAAATAAATAAAAAAAATAAAATAATAATAATAATAATAATAATAATAATAATAATAATAATAATAAAATTGTGTCTGAAAAGCTGTTGTAGAGACATGTTTTTTTTTAAAAAATTATGGTTTGGACAGGGAAATGACACCGTCGATATCAGGGAAAGTCGGGGATATTCAGGGAAATGAGATACAGATTTTCTGTGGGAACCCTGTCCTCTGTCGTCTTTCTACTCTTTCTCAATAGTTTGCTTACTCTCCATTATCTTCAGTTACTGATCATTTTTAAAGATTTTCTAGAAATTGTTAAGAACTAAGAAGTCTCTTTTCTAAGAAAAACCTGAATAACAGGAATTCTATGCATTGTTACAAATTGAAACTTATCCATATTGCATCATCATTTAATGTTCATTTTTATAAATCTTGGAAAGGATTGCTTTATCATTGCATCATCATTTTTTGCTCATAATTATTGGTGAATTGCGCGTTGATACCATTGTTGATGCGAAAACGATGAGCCTATTGTTGGTCATGAGATACATATTGTTGATCCTTTCATAGTGTTGTTGCATGCATTGCGTATTGATACCATTGTTGATACCTATTATTGCACAAAATATTCCTTGAATTTTTGGTCATGAGATACATATTGTTGGCCATGCAGAGTGTTTGTGAATTACGTGCTGATACCATTGTTAATACTTATTGTTCGACAAAATTTGCTTGCATTGTTAAATGCTAGCAAAGGTACCCGGTATTGCCCGGGTTAATTACACTTGTAGGTAAAGAGATAGATCTCTAAAAATTAAATTATGACTCCCAATTGGTTAAATAATAACTCAATCAATACAACACAGATCAAATGGACTATCCATTCTACGAAAAATACGAAACCATGAATTCTAGGTGATATACCAGGAGTTTATCTAAACCCTTCTTAAATTGCCTCACTACTGCGGAGCATCATCAGATATTTTAATCACAAGTTTTTCTTACTCTAGACGTCTCACTTGATATAATGAACTTATATACTAATATTCCTTTCTTGGAAACTGTTAACATAATCGACAAGAGGTTGGAGGCGAACGCGGTTAACGAGGATATACGGAATGATATATACAATAGCCTGAAAGTTATACACAAACAAAATTATTTTCAGTTTGAGAATGACTTTTATTCTATGCCTACGGGAGTCCTTATGGGATCCCCAATTATTCCACGATTTCAGAGGAATTCCTTCAGGATTTAGAAGAAAGGCATGTCACTCCACTCATCGAGCAACAGAAAATTGTATTTTACTCAAGGTACGTCGATGACACCTTGTTGGTTATCGATACTGCTGAAATCTCTCTCGATAGAATCTTATCCATATTCAATAAGTTCCACCCGAACATGACTTACACTATGGAAGTCGATAATGAGAGAACTATCAACTTCCTGGATCTAAAGTTACTTAAAAGAATGGACGACTAACGATTGGAGTACGCCATATTTAGGAAACCAACAGCAATCGACAATGTAATAGGATACGACTCGAACCATCCACCACAACAAAAGTATGCAGCAATCAGTTACTCTTTCAATAGGGCACGAAAATACCCCATCACAGTGAAAGATAGGAAGGATGAGATCAATCTCACCTTTGATATCGCAAGAAATAATTTGTTCTCTGATAAGATTACATCTTCAATACTGAGAAAAACCAGACGGCCAAGGCAGGAAATCGAAGAAAATGATGAGAGTGAACATAAGAAGTACGCGGTCTTCACCTATACAGGACCAGAAATAACAAGAACCAGCAACTTATTTCGGGACAAAGGCATCAGAGTTGCGTTTAAAACCAACAACAAATGCCGATATATGCTTAACCCAAGAGTCGTTAACCAAGAACATGAATGTGACTACAGAACCAGCGGTGTATACAAGCTAACATGCCCCGATTGTGGCGCGTTTTACATCGGATCTAGGAAGAGGTCGTTTAAGAAAAGATACGAAGAACACCACAATTCTTGGTTGAAAGGGGATGGCAAGTCGGCCTTCGCCGTCAATCTCATTAACAATCGACATCAATTCGGTGCCATCGAGAACATAATGGATATCGTAAGGAAGAAACGAGATCATAAACGGATTTTAACAATAGAAGCCTTGGTAATCGGAAAATATATAAAGAATGGAGACAAACGTATTTTAAATAATCAAATTAACTTTGAAAACAGCGCCATTTTAGATGTAGTCAATAATGTGACAAAAACAGCCAACAAATTGATTCATGAATAACATCGATGTATCGGATATCGGTTGTAAGAGCCGTTCTAAGAGCCGTTTATATAATACACTCAATCTTGTAATTTATTGCAATTAATTTCATTTATACCATCAATGTTTAATTTGTATTCGACAATAGACAATCGAAAAGTGAAGTGTACATTTGTTAAGATGGGACGAAAGCAGCGCTTTCACAAAGCTCATCCAACCAGAATAAACTCCAAATGAAACACACTGAAGTAGTCAAGAAGCCTAACCAAACCAAGCGGTCTTCCATATTATACAAAAAAGAAAATAAGACTGACGATTGTCAGAAACAAAAAAAAAACAAACGAAATAAAAAGTTGACAATAAAACCTTCTTCCACACGCTGAGACATAATTTGGCTCTTGGGTTTATCCTTGGTAGTGGTAACAAACTGCATTTCTCCTTGTCCTGATCAGTTTGCACACAGTCACCTTGTGGAGTACGTAGTGGAGGAAGCGTATCATTCTTGCTCTTCTGTACAGCTCTGACCATACTCCAAATGGAATTGTCGCTAATCGACAAGCTTTAGAGTTTTTCATTTAATCTAGCGTCGCGAAGCTCTTTTATATCCTCTTGGACTCTTCGCACCAGCCTGTTATATATGGTTTTAAGCCAAGGTTCACGATAGCATTGCCATAATCTACGGGTTTTGTTTCTTTCAGAAATTAGGCGTTGCATTCCAGGAGTGAGTTGGATTCGATGAGGAGATTTATTCTCTGATGGATACTTACTAGCTTCTATGGCACTGTTAATACATCTGGTGATGTCTTCAACACGTTGATTGATGTCCTCTGTACAGTAAGCAACGTCGGGATGGCAGCCATATTCCTTAAGAATATCTTTGTATAGCTTCCAGTCTTGATGATTTATCAGTTCCTCTCGGAAATTTATGTCGACAATCGACAATCGAACAGCGTAGTGAAACGTTATTCGAGTGGCACTTGAAGCTAAGCTTCCGTAATCTCACCCTTCCTAAATAAATGCCAAGGGAATTACACTGAAGTAGTTAAGAAGCGTGATGAACCCACAAAGGTCATCCATAATATGAAGGAGAAAATACCCCCTCTTGGTTGGAGGTGATTTTGATTGACGACTGTCCAGACTAGAAGCTGACCACTAGTATTTGATAAAACACGACCTATGAAGTCCAGTAATCTGGAAATAAGACATTGTCAATGTCTTCAAAATTAATATCATGTATATGCTTTGGATCACGATATCTCTTTCTATGCATAGGATGATTTAAAATGCTCGAGACTAGCTCGTTGCTATGATTTTCTATATTGGGCAGCATGGATTCCATGAGCCCTTGAACTTATTTGCCAATATGAGTCATTTTGAAGTCATTATAAATGGAGGAATTGCGAACAATTCTCCGATCTTTTTGCGCAGTAGTCCTAAGGGTAACGTTTTGGAACGTTTGCAGTTCTTTCCACTTTGTCTTACATATTGTGGCCCAGACGGGCATACCATACGTCAAGATGTTCCGAACAATGACCTTATAGTGTAGGAGTTTATTATCAATGTTTAGAATACTATTCCTGCCCAGCAGAGCAATCAAGCTAAACTTGGCTCTCCTGGCCTTATTCAACGCATAAGTTGCGTGGGGAGTCCAGGTAAGTGTAGAGTCAATAACAGCACCAAGATATTTATAAGTTTCAACCCAGTCCAGTTTTTTGCCATATAGTGTTAGAGAATCTAATGATCTCTTTCTCTTCTTGGAGACAAACTTCGCCTTGCGTTTGTCTACATTCAATTTTAGCCTCCACCTGCTAAACCAGCTTTCACACTCCTTTAGAGCCTTCTGTAGCCGCGAGACTGGTACGGCTGGTTGACAAGCACAGGTCAGTATAGCAGCGTCATCGGCGTAAAAAACAGCTTACATTTGGAAGGACTTGGAAAGTCTCGCATAAAGTAATTGAATAATTCTGGCCCCAGGTCTGAACCCTATGGGACACCAACTTTTACTTCATACATAGGAGATAGACTATCTCCAAATCTGGCCTGAAAGAACCGTTTGGAGAGAAACGAGTGTATCAGAGTAATTATATCTGGAGGAAATCCACCCATAATCATTTTAAAAATAAGACCATCGTGCCAGACTTGGTCAAAGGCTTTGTGTACATCGAGGAAAACGACCCCACAATACATAGAGAGATTAAGGGGCTCATTGATATCCGCTGCGAGCCTCCATGTTTGGAGTTGGCAGGAATTGTTTGTGCGAAAGCCAAATTGTTCATCGCGGATGAGATCGTTGGCATCACAGTACTCAATGAATCTCTTGAGAATTGTTTTTTCCAGGATTTTGGAGATTAATGGTAACAAGCTGATGGGCCTGTAGCTAACAGGTTTTGCAGAATTTTGTCCTGGCTTAGGAATGCTTAAGACAACTGATTGCTTCCAAGCATCCGGGAAGTAAGTGTTCTTCCAGCAGTCTTTAATCACTTTTGCAATATCTTGAATTGTATTTTGAGGTAAATTTTTCAAAGCACTGTTCTTAATAGAGTCTTTACCTGGAGCTTTTCTCGTTTTTAAATTTTTAAAGATGCTTTGGACTTCATTTACATCAATGCTATTTATGTCGACATTTATGTTTAATTTGTATTCTACAATCGAACAGTGAAGTGTACATTTGTTAGGATGGGACGAAAGCAGCGCTTTCACAAAGCTCATCCAACCAGAATAAACTCCAAATGAAATACACTGAGGTAGTCAAGAAGCCTAACCAACCCAAGCGGTCTTCCATATTATACAAAAAAGTAAATAAGATTGACGATTGTCAGAAACAAAAAACAAACGAAAATAAAAAATACAAGGAGAAAGAAGATTATCATATCTTCCAGTAGTCTGGGAAAGAGACGTTGTTAATATCTTCAAAATTGATGTCAAGAACGTGCCTCGGTTTACGATACTTCGTATGCCAGTTCATATTCATTGAGTTCTTCAGTATCCCTTTCACAAGCTTATTGTCGTGAGTCTTTATCTTCTGTATCATAATCAAATAGAGATCCTGTATAAACTTTCCGATATGGGCCATGTTTAAATCCAAGTGGATGGATTGGTTTTTCACCGTCCTTCTGTCCAGCTGGGCAATGGTCCTCAGAGTTACATTCTGGAATGACTGTAGTTCACTCCATCTGGTTTTACAGATAGTCTCCCACGCAGGCATGCCATAGAGGAGTATGGTCCGGATAATCGATTTGTACAGAAGTAGCTTGTTGTCAATGCTGAGGGCGCTGTTGCGACCCATGAGAGCTATGATGCTGTACTTAGCCCTCTTCGATTTATTCAGAGCATAGTACATATGCTGGTTCCATGAGAGTCTTGAGTCAAAGATAACTCCCAGATACTTGTAATTGTCCACCCAGTCCAGTTTCTTATTGAACAGAACAAGAGAATCTGGGGGATGCTTGAGCTTCCTATTGAGGTACAAAGCCTTGCACTTTCCGACGTTAAGTTTCAACTTCCAGCTGTTAAACCAGTCTTCGAACAGCTTCAAGGCACACGGCAGCCGAGTGATAACGTGAGCTGGCTGGTTGTGTCATCCGCATAAAAATACAGATTACAATTATCGGGTTTCGGGAAATCATGTACAAAGTAATTAAATAGCACAGGCCCGAGGACAGAACCCTGAGGGACACCGGCCTTTACAACACGGGGTGTGGAAATATTTTCTCCAACTTTGGCTTGATAGGATCTACCGTCAAGAAAGCATTTCACCATCAAAATCAAATCGGCAGGGAACCCGTCTCTGATCATTTTGTAGACAAGGCTCTCATGCCACACTTGGTCAAAAGCTTTACTGACTTCGAGAAATACCACCCCACAGTACCTGGATAGGTTCAGGGGTTGCTAAGGTCTTCAACGAGCCTCCATATCTGCATCGGACAAGGGTGGGCAGCACGAAAGCCAAACTGCTCTTCCCGAAAAAGGTCATTTGCTAGACAGTGATCTTGGAATCTGACGAGGATCGTTCTCTCCAACACCTTGGACATCGTGGGTAGCAGGCTAATAGGTCGGTAACTCGCCGGAATTGCAGGATTTTGCCCCTGCTTGGGGATACTCAACAAAATAGATTTCTTTCAAGCGACAGGGAAATAAGAAAATTTCCAGCAGTCGCTAATGATATTGTGGAGAAAGTCAATAAAGTTCCTTGGGAGATTCATAAGGGCGTTATTACTCACCTTGTCTTTTCCTGGAGCCTTCTTCTTTTTCAGTTTAATTATGATGTTGGCGATCTCTCCAGCCTCGATGTTGTACTTCGTTAAATGCTGCGGGACTTCATCAAAGTTTACAATACGTTCTTCCACACGCTGAGACATGATTTGGCTCTCGGGCTTATCCTTGGTAGGGGTACCAAACTGCATTTCCAGTGAATCAGCAATGACTTGGGCCTTGTCCTGATCAGTTTGCACATAGTCACCTTGTGGAGTACGTTGTGGAGGAAGCGTATCATTCTTCCTCTTCTGTAAAGCTCTGACCATACTCCAAATGGAATTGTCGCGAGCTGACAAGATTTTGAGTTTTTCATTCCATCTTGCGTCACGTAGCTCTTTCATATCCTCTTGGACTCTTCGCACTAGCATGTTATACTTGGTTTTGAGCCGAGGTTCACGATAGCGTTGCCATAGTCTACGAGTCCTGTTTCTTTCAGAAATTAGGCGTTGGATTCCAGGAGTGAGTTGGATTCGATGAGGAAGTTTATTCTCTGACGGATACTTACTAGCTTCTATGGCACTGTTAATACATCTGGTGATGTCTTCAACACGTTGATTGATGTCCTCTGTACAGTAAGCAACGTCGGGATGGCAGCCATATTCCTTAAGAATATCTTTGTAGAGCTTCCAGTCTTGATGATTTATCAGTTCCTCTCGGAAATTTATGTCGACATTGTCAAAGTTCAACGCCACAGGCTTGTGGTCAGAAGAAAGGTCATCAATCGTTAAGATATTGTACGGTTTGAAGAAACCCTTCAAGAGCGAGATGTCCAAAACGTCACTACTAGGGGAGTAGTCGCAGTAGTTTGTGTCTTCCACAGGTCCAGCATCGATGATATCATCTCTACCTTGTAGGTACCTATAGAGAATCATGCCATTGTAATTCTGCGTTCTGGAGTTCCAGCTTGGGTGTTTGGCATTCAGGTCACCAGCTAGGACGACTGGAGTGTCACCACTGAAGAGTTCATCAAGCTCACTAATGTCAAGATAATGTTTAGGTGAATTGTAGAGCACCACGAACTTTACTTCACCACAGGAGACGTCATTGATAATGATGGAGGCCGATTCCATACCTGCATAAGACTTGGAGACTAATTCTTGGTGTTGAATTTCCTTCTTAATGATGATCGCAGCGCCCCCAGAGGCACATCTTGCAGCATTTGAAGCCATTCGATCCTTACGGTACACATAATAGCCAGGTAGCTTGAAGTCTCGGCTTGGTTTGAGATGAGTTTCACATAGGAAAGCAACGTCGATGTCTTGCTTTAACAGAAAATTGTGAAACTCGATATGCTTACGGGGAATGCCCCTAGCGTTCCATATCACGCACCGAAGTTCACCTTTGTTGATTACAGTATAACATTGTGCAGCCATACTAAAATTAGTTGGTCGTAAGGAGCCCACTCAACTGTGGGTAACTTTTGCCTAGATTAGAAAACTGTTGAAAGATACGTCCTAATTGCTTATTTATTACAACGAGGATCGTCCGTGTAGCCCGTAGATACCTATCCGAAGCGCAGGCAGTTGTAGCACTGTAGTGGCTTCTTGTTCTCTCGAAAGGCCTCTACTGTCACTGCAAGCGGCCCAGTACGTGTTATGTTTTTCAATGACTGGTTGTGTTCGGAGTTCGGGAGCAGAACCAAAACCATCGGCATATCAATGGATCCTTTGGCTTTCCTCAAGCGAATTAATTTTTCCGGGAAGTAGTTGGCTCTTTTTAGGTCTTCTTGGAAGTCATTGAGGTCATACGTAATATCCACATTACGTACCACGTATTTCAAGACCTTCTCCGACTTCAGTTGATGATGCTGAATTTTTAGAATATTATCAGACTTAATTCCAGAGACTAACCTGTTGTGCGTTTCTTCGTCTTCACATTTAACTTTGACGGTTTCAGCTCTGCCCGTATGAACGGTGATCTTTTCCACTGAAACATGCTTCTCGAGCTCAGTTAAAATCGTCTTAAACGGGACGCCATGAGTCCGCACGATAATCGGCGGTACATACCTCTTCGTGATTCTATGGTCTTCATTAGCCGAGCGACCCTGTCCATTCTTCGGATTCCTCATTCTAGACGCGCTGACGACTTCTTCGTTTACTTTGGAGACAGTCTTTAGGTTATCGATCCTCGTGCTTTTTCTGAATTTTTTATTAGTGACACCACTTTCTCATCAGTTCCGTCAGAGTGACTTCTCTTATCACCGTTTGTCGAATAGTCACTATTTTCTATTATATCCATAGACTCCATACAATTAGAAGAGGAAATAGTTTTTAAGACATTACTTACCTTGCTGTTATCAACTGGATTATCTTCCGTGGAGTTTCTTGCCTTCAGATTCCCGGAGCATTTCCCAAAGGCTTCCTTAAGTTCGCTTATCGTGTCAATAACATCTCTACGAGAGTCCTTAATTTCCTTATTGACACCTTGGAACTTCTCCTCAAAACTTTGTGTAGGGATTCGACTTTTTCCTCCAGTGCACTATACTTAGCGTTTATTTCATCCCGGAGGGCTTCTAACATTTCGCTGAACTCTAGGTCAAATGCTGCAAACCTAGCATCCTAGCAGGCATCCCGGTAGGCCTTTTGGCAGGACACAGTTTTACCATCCGCCACTAGTAAATGCTCTTTAGCCGACTTCAAATTGGTTAATTTGGACGTAGCCATCATATATAAATGTATAGAAACAAGGGGGGGGAGGAGTAACCTCGCAGCTAGGTGTGTGCTAAAGAAGCCGTCCTAAGAAGGACGCACCTAGCTCTACGAAAAAAGAACAAGTCAGGTTTGCGAGAAAATGAATTCTACGCCAGGGACCCGCTCGTGAATGATTAGAATAATAATAGATGTTATGAGAAAATGTCCTTAGTTAGGTTTGCGAGGAAATTAATCCCAACGCCAGGGACCCAGAAGGATAATGAGCGTCTTGATGTACTGGTTTACGGGAATATTAATTCCAACGCCAGGGACCAGCACATAAGACGTAACAGAAGGTGAATATCGCCCTGAAAAGGGCGCACCGTGAAATGAGAATAATGAAATGATACCTGAAAAGAGAGTAGAGTGATACCTTGAAGAGCTAGTCCGTTTTGATCGTCCTGATCGTCCTCAGCCTAGGTCCTATGATCATGATTTCGCTATCAACATGTTTATTATCCACAGTTCTTGGTTGATTCTTAATTTGTATATAATGGTTTATAAAATTTATATTTATTTCTTCTAAGTTATCTTTATAAGCTGTCAGTGTATAATTTTATTATTGGTGAATTGTTCAAATAGTCTTGCCATGCCATTGGATTACCTTATACTTGATTTTTGTATGATTGGATTTCATGCTGTTGTAAACCCCCCCAATGAGAAAGTTTCCTGATTGGAGGGGTATGGCCATAAAAACAGGCCTGCGGCCTCATTTTCCTCGATGTCCAAAAGGCCTTTGATCAAGTCTGGCA